>ML800479.1:11377-26709 GCA_009831015.1 Picea engelmannii | reverse complement strand
TCCAATACTTTATCATTTAAATATTCCTTCTAGATTTTGTCACTTCTCTTTATTATTTAAATAATCCACCTTGACTTTATCACTTTACTTTATCATTTAAATAATGATTTCTTCTTTTAGGTCACTTTGACTTCTTTGACCTTGGGGGCTTCAAGCCTTCATATGGGGTCCTTCAATTTCGTAAGGCCATAAATCTCAAACCGTGAGGAGTTATGTGAAATTCCACATACCACTGGAAATGGAATGACAAGCACTATCCATCTAGGATAGTTTCACCAATAACTTCATTGATATGTATCTCATTATTCCATAATCAAACATGGTTCCTCCAACCATTCTTCTAGGATAACTCAATCCGCAAAGCATCTTCCCGTGAGGGATTTCACCATAAGGGGACCACTTTAGAGTTCATCCATTTGTGCACCTTATCAATCATGATAAGACAATAATGAGTCATCTATACATTTTTCCAACAATGCATCATATACCAATGAAACCACATCGATCCATATTCATCATGTATCAATGACAACTCATTGATCCATCTTCATCACATCAATGACAACTCATTGATCCATCTTTATTTATGGATTCTCATCAAGGAAAATACATATTACATTACATCAATCATCAATCAATCAATCTTTTGACATCAATCAATCACTTGACATCAATCAATCAAACCATCACTTGGCATCAATCAATCAAACCATTGGCATCAATGACAACATGATCCAACAATCTCCCCCTTTGGCATTGATGGAAATACCAACATTGATGTCAACACCAATTACCAATTATTTATGTCAACATGTAGATAAGGCATGCTCTATATCAATAGTCAATGTGACTATCTCTCCCAATCAATAATCATCAATCACATCATTGTGATTATCTCTCCCCCATTGACATCAATGGAAAATGGCCATTCTCCCCTTGGGGCTGCTCCCCCTGCTTGAACTTTCCTTGGGGTTTCTCCCCCTGTATGTGTGCCTTTGATCTACCTCTAAATATTCTCTCCCCTTTTGAACAAGGGATATCACTCTGATGTAATGCTAAAGATACATCGAACATACTCCTCATGTGACCATTTCTCCCCCTGGAATTATGCTTTTGTGCTCTTTCTTCAAATATAGGGCTCTTTTCTAGGTATGCATCTGATAAATATCTCCTCCTAGAATCATGGGAAGAAGAATGATTCCCCCTATGGGTATGTCTCCCCTATATTCTCTGCAAGATGAACAATGTGCTACCATATAACGATCCTTGGACCTGTTCATTCATCAAACTCATGCCATACTAAGCATCATGAAGCAAAAGATATGTCAACAATGAAATAAATAATCATGAGAAAAATATCAACCAAGTACATCCTGTACAAAAATGTGTGTTCATCATGCACAACACCTATGTACATCAACCATGTTAATCAACATCATGCAATGTGCCAAAAGATATCATCCATGGAATGTATCAATCATATGCCTCTATCAACATGCCAACATGTGCATCTACCAATATGTCAACCATGTGCATCTACCAACATGCCAAACAATGTATCATATCACTCATGATATGTCTCCATCATGAACCAAGTGTCACAATCATGTATCTCAAACAAATTCCAATTTTTGTGTTAATCAAGTAGTACCAATGGTGTAGTATCATCAAGCATAAGCCATCTATGAGTGTATCAAACATGTATCAATTATAGATCAAGCTATGAATCATCAATGATGTACAACATGATCACCTCATCAACTCACCAACCACATGTCCCAATGTGTAGCCCATCCATATGCTAAATGCATGCATCAATCTTTCCAACAAGTAAGCTTCCAATACATCATCAAGATATATCACATAACCAAGGTGTCATAACTTCACTGTCATAACCAACATTGTTCTTCAATAGAAAATGCATCAATCAATACTCATGGGTTAGTGCCATTCACCCAAGATTTTTATTTTGCATCATCACCTTACATAATCCAATATAGAATCATGAAAACCTGCAGCAAACAATGTCAGAACCTGCAATAAACCATGTCAGACCCTGCATCATAGAGTTATACCATCACATCAAACTCCAATCCCTGTGCATAGCCCTTTTCCTTAGGCTTTGCCACATATACACGGCCTGATGTAAAGACAACTCACGTATGTACACGACCTATACAAGCTCAGCCTGCGTATGTACATGATTGATACCACTGTCACCCGTGTATGCCTTAGTAGATGCCACTTTTGAACTTCCCTTCATTCTTTCATTATGTTTTGGCTGCTTTGTCTTCTTCACCCACTTCTGTAGATGTCCCTGATCCTCAGAACTTGAGCTCTGGCCATCCATATTCTCAAATATGTCTCCCTTCCTTACTTCATTCCTTCTTCTATCCATGCTATGTGAAGTCCTCATCATGGACTTTCTTCTTGTGTTCCAACACTCTTGGGATTTGTAGCCAAATCCACTACAACTGTAGCATCTAATGGTGTTACAGTGAACAACAATGTGTCCTACTTGATCACATCTCCAACACCTCATGGTGTTATAAATCTTCCATTATATCTCCTTTCATAAGATCTACATTTAAAATCTTTGTGACCATATCCATTACATGAATAACAATGCCCATGAAAAATACTTCCATACCTTTGCTTTGGTGTCCCAAGAATAGCTTCTTGATGTCTTCCTTGCTTTGTTCTTTTGAGATTTTCTTTGCCTTGTGTAGATGGTTGTTTCACAACATTGTCTTCCTTCTTTGATGGACTTACCTCATGCTTCTTTGAGGTGCTTGCTTCAACATGTGTAGCTTCCTTTTTGTATCCAAGACCTGATTTATCATTTGGTGATCTTTGATTTTCCAAGATCTTATCCAAGATTAGTGAGCTATTCAAGAATTTATTTGACTTTTCCACTTTCTTTCTAAGATCAACAATTTCATCTTCTAACTTAAAACATGACTCTTCCTTTTCATTTATTTGATCCTTCAATAGTTCCTCTATCCTTTTGTCTTCTTCAATTTGGGTCTTGAGATGAATAATAGTTTCAAAACTTTTGCTAATCCCATCATCTACCTTCATATCTTCTTTTTCATTCTTTAGTCTTGTGATCTCTTCTTCCTTTTCTTCTAATTTGGTCTTATTGCTCTCTTCTTGTTCTTTGAGCATTCCCTTTAACTTCAATATGTGCCTTTTATTCCTCCTAAGAAACTTATTAGTGTTATCCGAAAGATAGTTATAGTGTGTATAATAATGATCACTGCTATATCTATATAAACCCTCTTCAACTTCTTTTTGAAGTTCTAATCATTCAACAAGATTTACATGTACATGTATATGTATCATCCATATTGTTGGGAAAAATGTTGTCACAACCAGGACAAGGAGACATAGTGTTGGACACACCTAGCACACTTAGAGGGGGGGTGAATGAGTGTGGGTCTCTTTTTCCCCAAACTTCCCTCTTACACAAAACTCATTAGTTAGCATTCAACATTTACTCATTACCCATTGTTGTCATTTATAACCAGTTAGATGTGAACATATATCAACAATATATAATCAACAAGTCATCACCACAAGGAACATAAAGAACACAATATGTATGTACAATTTTCTTTTTATTACGGACTACAATCCTTGGGGTTTTTTAGCAACAACTGAATATAGTACAAATCTACAAGAGCACCAACTCTATAATGCAAGACTCAGCTTACACCCTCAGCATCAACTAACATGAGGCAGCAATCCTCAACATATATCAATATGAAATAGGTACGCGACCTGTCAGTAGTGCAAAACACATATGTACGCGCCCTACTAGTAGTACAACCCATGTGTATACGTGCCCAAGCAGTACTACAACCTCCGTATACACTCCCAAACAATACTACAACATGTGTATACCTTCTGAGCTATTAGGATTTATCCTTCAAGATCAATTCAGATCCTTTGCAACCAATTTATCATTCTCTTATGTTTCTCACTATACAAACTGACCACCAGTCAGTCACAGCACATCCAAGCTCTCCATTGGGTTACTCATGCTCCACAACCAATCAATATGGATGCTACTCAATCATGCATAAGAAATCAACATACTATAGCCATCATATCAGTATTGAATCATAAGAGTGTTTCTCACTCCATCAACCAACATAAACCACATCATAGCAACCATACCAAGAATGCCCTAGGCATTCACAACACAACAAGCAATACTATCCATCAAGAGAATAATGTAATCATACCAGTGTCTCAGTGACAGATCTGAGCCCACAGAATGCAGATCTGGAACCTGCATCAGTATTCAACAACCATTGATCATCTCAAACACAAATCTCCATGATTTTATCCACTGTACGCACCATGTCCTCATACAGCCTGCGTATGTATGCACTCTGGCCCATTACAGCCCGCGTACACCTTAGAAACTAGGGTTTTGAAGCTCCGAGACTTTTGTCGTCAAGATCTCCGATATTGCCGAAAATTTGATGCATCCATGAGATCCTCCTTGTGCTCTCTTTCTCAGAATAGATCTTCAATCATGCTCAGGAGATCCACACCAAAATGCTCTCACAAGAAGCTCTCCATCAATACTCCAAAAGATATTCTCACACGAAGCTCTCCATTGATCCACAAAAAATATGATCTGCAAGAGACCATTTCTATCTTATTTATACTTTCATCCTTTAGGTCACTTAACCCATTTCTAGGTCACTTCACCCATTTCTAGGTTACTTAACCTATTTTCCTTATTTTAGGGTTAACCACTTTCCATAAATAGAAAGTTCTCCAATACTTTATCATTTAAATATTCCTTCTAGATTTTGTCACTTCTCTTTATTATTTAAATAATCCACCTTGAATTTGTCACTTTAATTTATCATTTAAATAATGATTTCTTCTTTTAGGTCACTTTGACTTCTTTGACCTTGGGGGCTTCAAGCCTTCATATGGGGGGCCTTCAATTTTGTAAGGCCAACACTCTCAAACCGTGAGGAGTTATGCGACATTCCACATACCACTAGAAATGGAATGACAAGCACTATCCATCTAGGATAGTTTCACCAACAACTTCATTGATATGTATCTCATTATTCCATAATCAAACATGGTTCCTCCAACCATTCTTCTAGGATAACTCAATCCACAAAGCGTCTTCCCGTGAGGGATTTCACCATAAGGGTACCACTTTGGAGTTCATCCATTTATGCACCTTATCAATCATGATAAGACAATAATGAGTCATCTATACATTTTTCCAACAATGCATCATATACCAATGAAACCACATCGATCCATATTCATCATGTATCAATGACAACTCATTGATCCATCTTCATCACATCAATGACAACTCATTGATCCATCTTTATTTATGGATTCTCATCAAGGACAATACATATTGCATTACATCATTCATCAATCAATCAATCTTTTGACATCAATCAATCACTTGACATCAATCAATCAAACCATCACTTGACCTCAATCAATGACATCAATCAATCAAACCATTCGCATAAATGAGAACATGATCCAACACATAGATCATCCAATCACTTTTGCAAGTAGGAATTTGTCTATAGCAGAGAAGAATTATACTACCACGAAATGAGAAGGATTGGAAATGGTCTATGCTCTACAAAATTTCAGACATTACTTATTGGGGTTTCACTTTAAGATGTGTATGGACCATTATGCATTAAAATACTTAGTCAATAAGGCAGTGTTTGGGGGGAGAATATGTATATGCCTACTATTGTTCCAGGAATACGATTTTGAGGTGATAGTGAAACCGAGGAAGATGAATGCAAGGCCATATCATCTATTGCACATATTGTCAGGTGAAGATGAAGGAAATTTAGATGACAACTTACCAGATGCACATCTATTTATAGTGAATATGGTGGATGATTAATTCTTGGACATCATACAATTTCTAATTATAGGCATGGCTCCATCAAAGATGACAGTAGTTAAGAAGAAACAACTAGTAGTGAAAGCATCATATTATCAATTTGTTGTAGGGAATTTATACAAGTTGGGTGTAGATGGAATATTGAGACGCTGCGTGTTGGAACACGAGAGACCAATGATACTTTAAGGAGCACATGACGAGATTCCAAGAGGAAATTATGCAGGGAGAGAAAATTCACTAAAGATTTTGTGTGCATGGATTTGGTGTCCTACACTTCACAAAGACGCAAAGGAATACTGTCAGTCATGTGATGTATGTCAAAGAGTGGGAAAGTCATCTAGGAGGGATGAAATGTCTTTAAAGCCACATGTTACGTTGCAAGGATTTGATAAGTGATCCATAGATTTTGTAGGACCAATAAATCAACAAGCAAAAATATCAGGGGCAAGGTACATTATCATTGCGATGGAGTATTTGACAAGATGGTCAGAATCCACCCCAGTTACAGATTACACTGCAGAGACTACTGTGAGGTTTTTGGTTGAGAATATAGTCACAAGATCTAGATGTCCATGCATATTACTCAGTGATCAAGGAAAGCACTTTCTGAATAAGACAATTGGAGCATTGAATGAGGATCTCCAAATCCATAATTATAAGAGTGCCCCATATCATCCTCAGGCTAATGGAATAGTGGAGGCTTTCAATAAAATCTTGGAGATTTCCTTGACCAAAATTTGCAATGTAGGGAGAGACGATTGGGGATTAAGAGTTCATGCAATATTATGGGCGTACATGACGACAAGTAAAAATCTGATAGGTCAGACACCTTTCAAATTGGTCTATGGGTGGGAAGCAATGATTCCAATGGAGTTCATTATACTTAGCCTACGCATTGCAACAATCACTGAGCTATCAGACACTGGTGAAATAGAGGAGAGATTGGAATAATTAATACAACTTGAGGAAGATTGGTTTGTCACAAGTTTTCATCAACAAGTTTATAAGGCTAGAGAGAAATATTGGCATGATTGACACATCAAACAGAAAAAGTTTCAAGAGGGATATCTGGTATTGATCTATGACAGTAAGTTCATACAACATCTAGGAAAAATTAGAATGCACTAGTTAGGACCCTATGTGATTCAACACATAACAAAGACAAGTGTTGCACCATTGGAAACTTTGAATGGAGAAGTTATTGTAGGTATGGTGAATGGAAGTAGGCTGAAACTCTATAGATATGGATGACACTCTACACAATAATATGGGTTGTGCCAGAAGACATGTACCATAGTAGGAAGGAAAAACACGGAAAACCAAATAAAAAGTAGAAAAGGGAAGAAATTCAAATAAAAAGTGGATAGAGAAAAAATAAAAATATTACAGAGTACAAGGCCTTGGATATTGTGCATAAGGGATGACTATCATGCATTAGAATGGAACTGCGTCAATTCACGAAAGAATGCAACATTAAGAACTATTGCGTAGTTTGGCAATGAAAAGATTGTTAAAATAATTAAAGCATGGAAACGACGGCTGTGAAGCGGGAGTGACAAGTCATAAAGGTGTCATGGAGTAGTAAGCAGTAAAATCCATCGGAAATCACGACATATTGGAAGTACGAGGGATAAATCACATGATGAATTCGGTAATAAAGGAGAATTTAGTTAAACAACTCATCACCCTTGGTGGGGGATTGGACAAGGTAGTTAAGGCAGGATGAGACATGTACAATTGGCACGAAGGCACAAAAACAATAGGAAGTTGTTCACTCTAAGTCATTGTTACATGTCAGTAGGAACGAAACAGAGTGAACCAAAAAAAATTGAGAGCATTAGAGTTGAGCCACAACTACCCGTCAAGAGACACATAAATATTCCAAGAACTTGTCATAGGAAATGAATGGCATCACCAAAAGTTGGAGGATCGTCCGTAGTAGAGAGGAAACAAGTGAAGCGACAAGTAGCATCACCATAGGTCAAGGAGGTAGTCAGAGCTTCGTCTTTGGCACAAAAAACAAGTTTTCGCAGAGACTACCTGTCGCCATAGATGGACACTGCACCACCTATCAATGTACCAGCTAATGGGAAGTACCCATTGCCAATAGTACCAGTTCCGACTGATGTAAGTAGTAATGAAGATATGCTTAGGAATATTTCTAACCTTAAGTTTATGGACCATGACATCACTATTGCACATAAATTCTCGGAGTTGGCCAGGGAGCAATATTTTTTCACTAGGAGCGTTCCAGGAACATGAGAAATCTTGTTAGAGCCATAAGAACGGGTGTCGGGGTTGGATAAAGTAGGAATATTGAACTTACTAAAGATTCCACATTTCAGGCAGAGTACATAAATTAATGCATGCATGAAAGTATTGTTAAGATGTGTTCATGGGGGGACACTCTGGCTCAATCCCACAGTATCAATCGATACTACACTGATTACTTGTATAACTAGAATTCCAAAGGTCGGTGAGGGCTTGGCCATTCTATTTGAAAAAGTAGGAGAGTGATCCCTCTTTGAGTTAGTGAAGGAAAAATTCCATACGTTTAGGGCCAAGAGGGGTTTGGATTTCAAAAGCATCGGCGACAAAAATGTGAGATTTGCGATGCAACTATTGGCCTACAAGCTACTGCGAAAATGTCACAAAGATGAGGTACCAACTGCAGTCATTGCAACCGTAGAGAAATGTGTTGAAGGATTTCATATGAACTGGGATACCTTTTTGGTAAACCAATTTTTACAAGATTGCACGGAGGCCCAGGAAAAGGGAACGAAGTTCCATTATGCATGATTATTGATCTTGATTGTGTTGATCAGGTGGAAAGAACCAAGATATTTCCAACGTATGCACACATCATGAAGCAACAATTTGGCTACAAGTTATGCCAATTTATGGAACAAAACAATAAAAAGAAGGAAGAATGACAGTAATGCCACATTTTTTTCTTACTTGGAAAATATCACATATACAGTTGGGCACACACCATGAATATCAGTCGAAAATGTAGCATCATATAAAGATATTGCATGCTTTAGAGAAGGAATGCACCATATATATGTGCATGACAAGAAGTATCTAGCGCGCTGATGGTTTCCAACTAATCACAGGTTGAAAACAAAGGACGTGAGCTTGATAGTCAATGACTGGGAAGAAGACTAGAAAATACAAGTCAAGAAAACAGGGCACTCGGACGAGGGAGAAGAACATGAAAAAAGTGATGAGGATCCTGATGATGAGAAGAAAAATGGAACATGAGATCAACCTAGGCCATCCACAAAAACGACGCAACATCCAGTCCTAGAATGAGGGACAGAAATGAAGGATATGGGGACAACAACCACAGGGGGGTGCAAAAGAAGTACACAACACAGAGAAAAAACCCATTTGATATATTAACTAATGATTTTATGGACAAAATTGGATACCAAGTATTGGATGACACAGAAGAAATATGGGAGGAAGCAATTAGGAATAAAGAAGAGTAAAGAAGAATGTCCAGGATCAACTAGTAGCACTCCAATAGATGTTGGAAGCAACAAGCATCACAAAAGAGCAGAGGATCGGGGAAGGTCCTTCCACGATGAAAAGGAGAGAAGAAGAAAGCATGTAGCCGACCTTGACACAAGTAACAATAGGGCATAGAACCTTACATATTGAGGAATATGCATTGGATTTTCCAATGGGTGAGTTACAGGAGCAATTAAATGTGTTGGGCCATAATAATATAGTTGTATCAAGAATGCCCATGCAAATACTACATGACTTGCAAGCATGACTACTATTGAAAGAAATGAATAACAGAGGAGAGGAGGCACACATAGAATTGGAAAGAATATGGGAAGAAAGAGCCCAATTACATGAACAATATGACATGACACTTCAACAAAAGAGGGAAGTTTAAGGCATAGTAGAAGAAGTTTTGAAGAATAAATATGATGTTGAGGAGAGGTCCATGAAATCATTACAGGAAAAGGACAAAGTGGAATCCATAGAAAAACAAATCTAGGAAGCGGTCCAGAAGCTATATAAGGAAATTATAGAAGCCCCTATATTAGTAGGAGCCACTATGGAGGAGAAAGTATTGAAAATCGAGGATGTCATTAAAGGATTCTGTGAGAATATTGAGGACTTGAAATTATGGAGCATGCCAGGAAGGCCACCAGAGGTGTGTGAATGTAGGGAAATGATGGCAACAATAACAATTGCCAATATTAAGAAAGTAGAAGGAGAATGCACCAAGCTCTATGAGGAGAGCACAAAGATATGGTCTGAGTTCGTAGAAGACCTGGAGATGAAGGAAGTGGAAGCACACTTAAGAGAAGTGCAAGAAAGAGCACATCATGCTTCACATACGATAATGAAACTTCCACTAGTAGAGCATATGACAACCATTTTAGCACAGAGGCAGTCATACATGGACGTAGAGAATATGAGGGATCAGTAAAATATCCTTCAACAGAGACTGGAACCATTGCAGGAAGAAGTTGTGAGGGTAATTGGATAGTTTACCACTGTGCAGGGTAAGGTCAAGAAGACAACAATTGAAGCAGAGGACAAACTTAAAAACTTTACTGCGTAGGGGGTAGAGGATATAGCAAAAACATAGGCCACAATCATCAAATAGGTGGAGGTAGAAAAGGTTGCCTCTCTAAACTTCATTTTGGCATGGAAGATCAGGAAACAAGCCTTAGTGGTTCGGGACGAGCCATAGGTGAGTGTTGGGGGCCTATTGGACAAACAATTTTGGAAATTGTTTTCAGTTTTGATACAACTTTGGGAAAAAACATAAATATAGGAAAAGTGCGCTGAAGAAGAAAGAAATCTAGGGAGCGTGCAACCAAGGTGCATCCAGGAGGAAAGTGCACAGAAGGAAGACATCGCGTAGAAAGAAGAATAAAGTCAACAACAAATAAAGAAATAAAGTGAGAGAATAAAGCATGACAAAAGGATGACAACCCAACATTCCATAAATAGAAGAACACCAGAAAAGAAGCATGCAAAGAGAAAATAAGCATGAACAATCGATTAGCTAAGGGAAATATGCATTATAATGGGATATTTTTGGGATGAATAAATTAGGGTTTGTGGCCCTAGATTGTTGTATAAATATTTCATGGGTTGGGAGAATAGGGGTTCCTCGATATGATTGGGTTTCTTGTGTAGTTGGTTCAGCTAGTTCAACTTTGGTTCATAAATGTAGCAGTTTGTTGATGAGAATAATTAATAAAGGAATGACAAAGAGATAATAATGAATCTTGTGTTGTCTGTATTTTATATGTCTGCTTATGAATTTTTTCTAAATGCGTAGTAGATAGATTTGTCTTGTGCTTAAAAATGGTGCAATATTCATTACCATTAAACAATGAAATATATATGAATCTGAATCACTAAGTAGTTAATAAGGATCAAGGGAAAAATCTCATGCAAAGAAACTATAAAAAAGAATGAATAGGATAGCCACCTCCCATTCCCTCATTATTGCAAAATCCTAGTTCTTGCAGTCCCAATAGATACCTCGGGTGAGACTTCATATGTGCAAGCAAATGATGTCGAAAGGGTCGGTGTCTGGTGGGTTTTGTTGGTTAAAGATAACCCAAACCTAGGGTCTTATAACCTGCGTGCAGCACCAAAAGCCATGATTCGAAGTTGAGCCTCATTATTCTCTCTTCATATATGTTGTGGCCATATCCCAAGGGGGTTCCCGTCATTCTATGGTACATTACAGTTTCACATGCATATTGTTGCTTATGTCTCAATGCCTACTGTTGCATTGTTGTTTTCCTTTATTTCACTTACCACCATTGCAGTCGCACTTGACCCATTGCCTTTTGCATTAGCTTGCCTCTCGTTTCTAAGGAGAGATCTGATGATATGAGTAGACCTCACTTTCCAGTACCATTCTGCAATCATTTTTCCTTTGTCGGTTCCATGCACTTGGAATTTAGAGGAATGATGTTAAGCCACTCATTCTCTCCATACATGCTAACTTTTTACTCTTTTTCGTGCTCATTAAACCATGAAAGGGACACATGATGAGTTAACTTTTAACTCTTTTTTGTGCTTGTTAAACCATGAAAACGACACATGGAGAGCACACTTTTACCTCTTTTTCGGACTTGTAAAACTCTACGAAAAATACACCATCAAGCACACTTTTGTCTCTCTTTAACACTCGTAAAACAATGAAGGAGACACTTAGATAAAAAAATAGAGTGGGGAGGGGGTTTACCATTGATCTTTATTTTTTAAAGTTCCAGTCATCAATCATGTCTCCCTTGAACATGGCACCTGTTTGTATCATTGTCTTACATTTGGGTTATAACTTTCCTAGGAATCGTACCATCAATCTGAGTCATATACTCCTCTGACTAGTTACTCTTTTAGTCAACATGCAGAGTGCTTCAATGCCTCATGTGTTGTTGACCTATATCTCTTAATTCAACATTGCCAGGTCATCATTATGTCATGCTATATATTCAAGAGAAGTGAGCCTGAGCTAGCCATATGTTGTCTTGTTGACCATCCGAGTTATCCATCCTTGCGTCAGTTGTACTTTGTGATTCTATCTCTTTATATAATCTCTCAGTGTATGTTTTGTGTTGATTGATGGCGATAAATTAAGGCCCTCCTTTGATAGATCTCTTCCTATTGACTTTAGCACATTATCTAGTAGGAGAGGAATCTAGAAACCAACTAGTACCTTGGAGCTTGCAGTCCTTAGTGGAAATCCTCCTCATGATTGACAGTGAGTTTACCTCATTAACTTCTGATTAATTGATTTTATGGGTGTTATACATCATATCCTCTATTCAAACATGCTATATTGTACTAAGTACCTTTGGGTCCATTTTCATCATCAGTGGATCCCCTCATGTTTGTTAACAATATACCTCAATGACCAATAATCAGTCAGTTTCTACCATGCTCGACATAAGCTCACCTAATTGCATGTTGTAGAATCATACCATCAGGGTTTGGGATAAAGAATTTGGGTTTTGGGCCACATCACTCCTTCTTGCTACCCCTCCCAAGTTGCATTGGAATATCTCACTACTATATTAGTACTCTAAAGACTACAGGGGCACTCTCATTTGTGCTCAATTTCTTTTTGATATATATTGTGATATAGATCCACATTATATTTTCTCGTGGCTATGATCTCTTTAATGACATGGATCCACTATGTACTTTTTCATGGCCACGATCTTTCATTTCACTTCATAGATCTGCAGTGTATTGTGTTGGAAACCATGCTTTGTTTCTCTTTCAAGCATGGTATGCATACCTCAAGGACGATCTATATATGTTTGGTTGAATTCTGGTTATAAGTACTCATTGGTTCCTTTATCTTCAATTCCTTCCTTACTCCACCTCATGTTCATGATTATTGTAATGTGTTTCTTCCATAAAATTCTCTTCCAACCTCAGACATTAGGAGGCATTTGTTATAGCTATATTTTCCACCCTAGGAACACATGGAGGACCCATTGATGTTTCCCTACAGAGACACACTCTTTTTCCTTGTATTTGACATTTTTTGAGGGAGTTTTCACTCTAACCTACTGGTAGAGTGTGATCAATCACGGGTTGCATCACTGAAAACATGTGACCAGTTGTGAGTTGCATCATTGCAGCCCATGACTACGTCTGTCACCTTCTAGATTCGATAAGTTATGAGGAGATCATCGTTGGGTGAGTTGTTTCTCCCATGATATGAGCTTGGGAACTACCAATACACTTGGGTTTCAGTGATTTCTAGATATTTAGAAGCATCCCCTAGCCTCCTCCATCAATCCGTATAAAGAAGAAATTACATGGGTAGAGGAAGAAGAATTTGCATTAGACTTATGCTAGGGAAACTTCAGAGGAAATATTATACATAATTTGGTATTCATATCAGGTTATCCTTTCTTGTGTGAGGGATAAGGAGTTGGAGCAAGTCCCAAGGAGAAATTCAATCATTACTCAAGGTAAAATCCATTTATTGATGTACATTTTTCTCCACTGTTAATATAAATCTACATGGTTTTCCCCTTCCAATACTATTGTATTCAGTTGTTGATGATAGATTTGTTCATTCCTTGAGTAGATGATATTATATATATATATATATATTGGATTTGAATTTCTTAATGCTTGAAGAGGTTTCAGAATTGGTATTTTTTGTATCCTTGTGTGCAAAAGAAGGTTGCAGGAGTTGCATCTAGATCTCTGGAGCTGCATCAACCGGGATCACATAAGGAAAACCGCCAAATAAAATGTATGTCATTCCATATCCTTGCATAGATAAGAATAAATATAATAAATATAGGGAAAAAATTGTAGTGGTCTATCTTGTATTCTATCTCAGATCACAGGGAGATATGAGGGAGTGCTCAACTATCTGCAGGGGGGATTTCTCCACAACAGAAATGATGACTCGATTAGGGATAGACCAGTTGCACTTTGCTAGTAGATTAGAGCATGATATCCCTCAAAAAGTATGAAATCAAAGGGAGTGTGTCTCAGTAGGGAAACACCAATGACTCATCCATGTGTCCCTCGGGTGGCAAATAGAGCTATAACAACAAGATTTTAGGAAACGATAACATAGGAAATGACATTATGGTGAGTTTCAAAGGAGAAGATAATAAATAAAATGACATTATGGTGAGTTTGGTATTTCCAATATTGAAAAGAATTGACATTTCTCATAACACATGAACTCAAGATGGGATTCACAAAGACAATGTGTCTAAGCTTCTTTGGGAATCTTCATTAAGTGACACATAAAATGGTGCATATGTCAATACAATGGTAGGATATTTATCTAGGTGTGGGCTATGTGATGGATTTAACGTTGTGGAAGGGTACACTCTATCATGGAATAGATGAGAACCAACTAGAATAGATATTATTTTAGTCTTTAGATGCCAAATTCAAGTATTATGTGATGAACCAATGCTCATTGACCAACCAAGCATTGGAAGTGAGGACATTGATGTATTATTGAAAATCTGAACCTTCTTTTGACATTTTATAATATTTGTTATTCTTCATAAATGACAAGTGATTTTAAAAATTTATCTTTTTTTAAAGGTTTTTTTTGAATTACCCTTCTAGAATTGGTTTGGACCCCTTGGAAGTGTTGGAAAGGATTCAATTTTGATAATTGGTTAGTAGTAAATTTTCGATAACCTTGGTCCCTCTCTTTGAAACACATACAAGTATGTACCTAGGGGTGCAGTCTTACCAATGCAATGTTATGAGGTAACTCATTCCATGGAATCATGCGTGCATCTATTCATACCATAGATAAATTCATGCAACACATTGAAATTTTAACTTATTGATTTTTTAGGTGTTATTAGAATTTTGAATTTAACCAAAAGAGCTTGTTCATACACATATTTTTAATAAG
>ML800479.1:0-11277 GCA_009831015.1 Picea engelmannii | reverse complement strand
CAGACAATGATTTTGCAAGCAACCTAGATGACAGGAAAAGCACATCTGGACATGTTTTTCAACTAGGCACGGACCTCATCTCATGGGCATCAAAGAAGCAGCCAATTGTTTCAATATCTTCTACAGAGGCAGAGTATGTAGCTACTACCTCAGCTTCCTGTTAAGATGTGTGGTTGAGAAGAATATTGAAAGATATGTCACATACAGAAAATGATCCAACTTCTATTTTTTGTGACAATACTTCAGCAATTGCTCTATCCAAAAATCATGTGTTTCACAAGAAAAGAAAACACATTGACACTTGTTTTCATTTCATACGCAAGCTAGTCAATAATGGTGATATTGCACTACAATTCTGTGGTTCTCGAGATTAGCTTGCTGATATCTTTACAAAGCCACTAGGAATTTTTTATTTTTATTTTCAGAGACAACACTTAGGCATAATCGGTGCTGACGTTTGTAACTGTTGAGTTTAAGAGGGAGTGTTAAATATAATGTAACCTCAATAGGCTGACTGTACACTGTCAGCTGTCCTGGCCAGCTGTACTTTCTATTCTTGATTTGCTTGAGCCTATTTAGCTCAGCCATCTCCCATTGCATAGTACTTCTTCAGAATTACTTCTCATTGTACTCTTCTTCATATATTCTAATATACTGTTTTTTGTTCTATTCTTTCTCTCTGCATTTCTTGCTTCACAATTTATCACACAAAGCATAGGTATCCGTTGTCTTATTATTCAAATCATGGAGATTACAACAAATCACTCACACTCTTGTCTGCCTCTACGGGCTTACATAAATAATGAACAGAATTAGATTAGTTACATAACTATTTTCTAAACTTGTGCATTCATACCAAATTGATAGATTTGGTTGAACAAACTACTACAAAATAGGCTCCACTAAATATACTCATATCTACCGAATCTGGGAAATTCGTTGGCATATTCAACATAGTATACATTACATAAAATTGAATTTATAGTGCAAATATTCTCAAATATTAAATATATAATTGTCCATTAACCTAACAAAAACAATTTGTCACAAATATTTGTAAAATAGGTTGTGGATGCAGTCTCCAAGGAATCTATGGGTTGTGCATATCGTCCCTTTGAGGATCGATTCATTATCTTCCCTTCTCTATTTCTCAGGCCAAGACCCACTCACCAAGAAATACAATCTAAGATGTTATCATTAACCATATATTTTAAAGTTGTTCCATTACATTTTTCAAGGCTTTTACTAATACACCTTGTTATTCAATGGATTCGAACATTGTTCATGCTCGTGCTCGTGAGGTTGATAATACCTTAAAAGGAGGAACTCAGAACTCTGTTAGCCCCAGGGTTTTCATATCTCCTCGACGTAGTACCACCATTTTAAAATGCATAGAAAGTTACCATAAACTTTTGGACCTCTCCAATGTAAAGTCGGTTGTGGGATCTACAAGATGCATAGATACATAATCACATTCAAAATTGTCAAAATTTGACATAGTAAAATATTGTGCTCATTCAAAATGGACCCCTAAACAAACATGTTCGAAGAAACAATATTACAGATGGAAGAATGCCCTAATTTTTTGCAAAAAGATTTAGACATTAAATTACCAAACAATCTGAATATACATCTTTACAACTATAAAGATTCTTGAGGAGATCTCATTTTCACAATATAAACTTAAATGTTCAACCAAATAAATAATTTAGGTGTATATAAAAAAACCCGTATATTTATGGTTTTTCCATGGTATCTGGTTTATTCTTGTCAATTGAAGTACAACTACTTCTTCAACTTTTCATCGAGAAAGGGTTGATTCAATATATACCTTTCAACTAGAAATTAAGAGTATCCCTTCAAATTTAATCACTTCTTGTAATCACCATGTCAATGAACACATGGTCACAATCAAATGGTTTTACTAACAAGAGGAAAACAACAAACTCTAACAACAAAATCATACATTGGAAGCTTGATTTTTTTTTCTTTATCAATTAGATCATCATTCAATCATTTACTTTCATTTTTCTTCTGCATATTGAAGACAATATTCCACAAAAACTACGACATACAACCTTTTATACTCATAAACCCATTGCATCATTGAAAAAAAAGGAAGTCATTTCATACAGCTTATTAAAAATATGTGTATGAACAAGCTCTTTTGGTTAAATTCAAAATTCTAATAACACCTAAAAAATCAATAAGTTAAAATTTCAATGTGTTGCATGAATTTATCTATGGTATGAATAGATGCACGCATGATTCCATGGAATGAGTTACCTCATAACATTGCATTGGTAAGACTGCACCCCTAGGTACATACTTGTATGTGTTTCAAAGAGAGGGACCAAGGTTATCGAAAATTTACTACTAACCAATTATCAAAATTGAATCCTTTCCAACACTTCCAAGGGGTCCAAACCAATTCTAGAAGGGTAATTCAAAAAAAACCTTTAAAAAAAGATAAATTTTTAAAATCACTTGTCATTTATGAAGAATAACAAATATTATAAAATGTCAAAAGAAGGTTCAGATTTTCAATAATACATCAATGTCCTCACTTCCAATGCTTGGTTGGTCAATGAGCATTGGTTCATCACATAATACTTGAATTTGGCATCTAAAGACTAAAATAATATCTATTCTAGTTGGTTCTCATCTATTCCATGATAGAGTGTACCCTTCCACAACGTTAAATCCATCACATAGCCCACACCTAGATAAATATCCTACCATTGTATTGACATATGCACCATTTTATGTGTCACTTAATGAAGATTCCCAAAGAAGCTTAGACACATTGTCTTTGTGAATCCCATCTTGAGTTCATGTGTTATGAGAAATGTCAATTCTTTTCAATATTGGAAATACCAAACTCACCATAATGTCATTTTATTTATTATCTTCTCCTTTGAAACTCACCATAATGTCATTTCCTATGTTATCGTTTCCTAAAATCTTGTTGTTATAGCTCTATTTGCCACCCGAGGGACACATGGATGAGTCATTGGTGTTTCCCTACTGAGACACACTCCCTTTGATTTCATACTTTTTGAGGGATATCATGCTCTAATCTACTAGCAAAGTGCAACTGGTCTATCCCTAATCGAGTCATCATTTCTGTTGTGGAGAAATCCCCCCTGCAGATAGTTGAGCACTCCCTCATATCTCCCTGTGATCTGAGATAGAATACAAGATAGACCACTACAATTTTTTCCCTATATTTATTATATTTATTCTTATCTATGCAAGGATATGGAATGACATACATTTTATTTGGCGGTTTTCCTTATGTGATCCCGGTTGATGCAGCTCCAGAGATCTAGATGCAACTCCTGCAACCTTCTTTTGCACACAAGGATACAAAAAATACCAATTCTGAAACCTCTTCAAGCATTAAGAAATTCAAATCCAATATATATATATATATATAATATCATCTACTCAAGGAATGAACAAATCTATCATCAACAACTGAATACAATAGTATTGGAAGGGGAAAACCATGTAGATTTATATTAACAGTGGAGAAAAATGTACATCAATAAATGGATTTTACCTTGAGTAATGATTGAATTTCTCCTTGGGACTTGCTCCAACTCCTTATCCCTCACACAAGAAAGGATAACCTGATATGAATACCAAATTATGTATAATATTTCCTCTGAAGTTTCCCTAGCATAAGTCTAATGCAAATTCTTCTTCCTCTACCCATGTAATTTCTTCTTTATACGGATTGATGGAGGAGGCTAGGGGATGCTTCTAAATATCTAGAAATCACTGAAACCCAAGTGTATTGGTAGTTCCCAAGCTCATATCATGGGAGAAACAACTCACCCAACGATGATCTCCTCATAACTTATCGAATCTAGAAGGTGACAGACGTAGTCATGGGCTGCAATGATGCAACTCACAACTGGTCACATGTTTTCAGTGATGCAACCCGTGATTGATCACACTCTACCAGTAGGTTAGAGTGAAAACTCCCTCAAAAAATGTCAAATACAAGGAAAAAGAGTGTGTCTCTGTAGGGAAACATCAATGGGTCCTCCATGTGTTCCTAGGGTGGAAAATATAGCTATAACAAATGCCTCCTAATGTCTGAGGTTGGAAGAGAATTTTATGGAAGAAACACATTACAATAATCATGAACATGAGGTGGAGTAAGGAAGGAATTGAAGATAAAGGAACCAATGAGTACTTATAACCAGAATTCAACCAAACATATATAGATCGTCCTTGAGGTATGCATACCATGCTTGAAAGAGAAACAAAGCATGGTTTCCAACACAATACACTGCAGATCTATGAAGTGAAATGAAAGATCGTGGCCATGAAAAAGTACATAGTGGATCCATGTCATTAAAGAGATCATAGCCACGAGAAAATATAATGTGGATCTATATCACAATATATATCAAAAAGAAATTGAGCACAAATGAGAGTGCCCCTGTAGTCTTTAGAGTACTAATATAGTAGTGAGATATTCCAATGCAACTTGGGAGGGGTAGCAAGAAGGAGTGATGTGGCCCAAAACCCAAATTCTTTATCCCAAACCCTGATGGTATGATTCTACAACATGCAATTAGGTGAGCTTATGTCGAGCATGGTAGAAACTGACTGATTATTGGTCATTGAGGTATATTGTTAACAAACATGAGGGGATCCACTGATGATGAAAATGGACCCAAAGGTACTTAGTACAATATAGCATGTTTGAATAGAGGATATGATGTATAACACCCATAAAATCAATTAATCAGAAGTTAATGAGGTAAACTCACTGTCAATCATGAGGAGGATTTCCACTAAGGACTGCAAGCTCCAAGGTACTAGTTGGTTTCTAGATTCCTCTCCTACTAGATAATGTGCTAAAGTCAATAGGAAGAGATCTATCAAAGGAGGGCCTTAATTTATCGCCATCAATCAACACAAAACATACACTGAGAGATTATATAAAGAGATAGAATCACAAAGTACAACTGACGCAAGGATGGATAACTCGGATGGTCAACAAGACAACATATGGCTAGCTCAGGCTCACTTCTCTTGAATATATAGCATGACATAATGATGACCTGGCAATGTTGAATTAAGAGATATAGGTCAACAACACATGAGGCATTGAAGCACTCTGCATGTTGACTAAAAGAGTAACTAGTCAGAGGAGTATATGACTCAGATTGATGGTACGATTCCTAGGAAAGTTATAACCCAAATGTAAGACAATGATACAAACAGGTGCCATGTTCAAGGGAGACATGATTGATGACTGGAACTTTAAAAAATAAAGATCAATGGTAAACCCCCTCCCCACTCTATTTTTTTATCTAAGTGTCTCCTTCATTGTTTTACGAGTGTTAAAGAGAGACAAAAGTGTGCTTGATGGTGTATTTTTCGTAGAGTTTTACAAGTCCGAAAAAGAGGTAAAAGTGTGCTCTCCATGTGTCGTTTTCATGGTTTAACAAGCACAAAAAAGAGTTAAAAGTTAACTCATCATGTGTCCCTTTCATGGTTTAATGAGCACGAAAAAGAGTAAAAAGTTAGCATGTATGGAGAGAATGAGTGGCTTAACATCATTCCTCTAAATTCCAAGTGCATGGAACCGACAAAGGAAAAATGATTGCAGAATGGTACTGGAAAGTGAGGTCTACTCATATCATCAGATCTCTCCTTAGAAACGAGAGGCAAGCTAATGCAAAAGGCAATGGGTCAAGTGCGACTGCAATGGTGGTAAGTGAAATAAAGGAAAACAACAATGCAACAGTAGGCATTGAGACATAAGCAACAATATGCATGTGAAACTGTAATGTACCATAGAATGACGGGAACCCCCTTGGGATATGGCCACAACATATATGAAGAGAGAATAATGAGGCTCAACTTCGAATCATGGCTTTTGGTGCTGCACGCAGGTTATAAGACCCTAGGTTTGGGTTATCTTTAACCAACAAAACCCACCAGACACCGACCCTTTCGACATCATTTGCTTGCACATATGAAGTCTCACCCGAGGTATCTATTGGGACTGCAAGAACTAGGATTTTGCAATAATGAGGGAATGGGAGGTGGCTATCCTATTCATTCTTTTTTATAGTTTCTTTGCATGAGATTTTTCCCTTGATCCTTATTAACTACTTAGTGATTCAGATTCATATATATTTCATTGTTTAATGGTAATGAATATTGCACCATTTTTAAGCACAAGACAAATCTATCTACTACGCATTTAGAAAAAATTCATAAGCAGACATATAAAATACAGACAACACAAGATTCATTATTATCTCTTTGTCATTCCTTTATTAATTATTCTCATCAACAAACTGCTACATTTATGAACCAAAGTTGAACTAGCTGAACCAACTACACAAGAAACCCAATCATATCGAGGAACCCCTATTCTCCCAACCCATGAAATATTTATACAACAATCTAGGGCCACAAACCCTAATTTATTCATCCCAAAAATATCCCATTATAATGCATATTTCCCTTAGCTAATCGATTGTTCATGCTTATTTTCTCTTTGCATGCTTCTTTTCTGGTGTTCTTCTATTTATGGAATGTTGGGTTGTCATCCTTTTGTCATGCTTTATTCTCTCACTTTATTTCTTTATTTGTTGTTGACTTTATTCTTCTTTCTACGCGATGTCTTCCTTCTGTGCACTTTCCTCCTGGATGCACCTTGGTTGCACGCTCCCTAGATTTCTTTCTTCTTCAGCGCACTTTTCCTATATTTATGTTTTTTCCCAAAGTTGTATCAAAACTGAAAACAATTTCCAAAATTGTTTGTCCAATAGGCCCCCAACACTCACCTATGGCTCGTCCCGAACCACTAAGGCTTGTTTCCTGATCTTCCATGCCAAAATGAAGTTTAGAGAGGCAACCTTTTCTACCTCCACCTATTTGATGATTGTGGCCTATGTTTTTGCTATATCCTCTACCCCCTACGCAGTAAAGTTTTTAAGTTTGTCCTCTGCTTCAATTGTTGTCTTCTTGACCTTACCCTGCACAGTGGTAAACTATCCAATTACCCTCACAACTTCTTCCTGCAATGGTTCCAGTCTCTGTTGAAGGATATTTTACTGATCCCTCATATTCTCTACGTCCATGTATGACTGCCTCTGTGCTAAAATGGTTGTCATATGCTCTACTAGTGGAAGTTTCATTATCGTATGTGAAGCATGATGTGCTCTTTCTTGCACTTCTCTTAAGTGTGCTTCCACTTCCTTCATCTCCAGGTCTTCTACGAACTCAGACCATATCTTTGTGCTCTCCTCATAGAGCTTGGTGCATTCTCCTTCTACTTTCTTAATATTGGCAATTGTTATTGTTGCCATCATTTCCCTACATTCACACACCTCTGGTGGCCTTCCTGGCATGCTCCATAATTTCAAGTCCTCAATATTCTCACAGAATCCTTTAATGACATCCTCGATTTTCAATACTTTCTCCTCCATAGTGGCTCCTACTAATATAGGGGCTTCTATAATTTCCTTATATAGCTTCTGGACCGCTTCCTAGATTTGTTTTTCTATGGATTCCACTTTGTCCTTTTCCTGTAATGATTTCATGGACCTCTCCTCAACATCATATTTATTCTTCAAAACTTCTTCTACTATGCCTTAAACTTCCCTCTTTTGTTGAAGTGTCATGTCATATTGTTCATGTAATTGGGCTCTTTCTTCCCATATTCTTTCCAATTCTATGTGTGCCTCCTCTCCTCTGTTATTCATTTCTTTCAATAGTAGTCATGCTTGCAAGTCATGTAGTATTTGCATGGGCATTCTTGATACAACTATATTATTATGGCCCAACACATTTAATTGCTCCTGTAACTCACCCATTGGAAAATCCAATGCATATTCCTCAATATGTAAGGTTCTATGCCCTATTGTTACTTGTGTCAAGGTCGGCTACATGCTTTCTTCTTCTCTCCTTTTCATCGTGGAAGGACCTTCCCCGATCCTCTGCTCTTTTGTGATGCTTGTTGCTTCCAACATCTATTGGAGTGCTACTAGTTGATCCTGGACATTCTTCTTTACTCTTCTTTATTCCTAATTGCTTCCTCCCATATTTCTTCTGTGTCATCCAATACTTGGTATCCAATTTTGTCCATAAAATCATTAGTTAATATATCAAATGGGTTTTTTCTCTGTGTTGTGTACTTCTTTTGCACCCCCCTGTGGTTGTTGTCCCCATATCCTTCATTTCTGTCCCTCATTCTAGGACTGGATGTTGCGTCGTTTTTGTGGATGGCCTAGGTTGATCTCATGTTCCATTTTTCTTCTCATCATCAGGATCCTCATCACTTTTTTCATGTTCTTCTCCCTCGTCCGAGTGCCCTGTTTTCTTGACTTGTATTTTCTAGTCTTCTTCCCAGTCATTGACTATCAAGCTCACGTCCTTTGTTTTCAACCTGTGATTAGTTGGAAACCATCAGCGCGCTAGATACTTCTTGTCATGCACATATATATGGTGCATTCCTTCTCTAAAGCATGCAATATCTTTATATGATGCTACATTTTCGACTGATATTCATGGTGTGTGCCCAACTGTATATGTGATATTTTCCAAGTAAGAAAAAAATGTGGCATTACTGTCATTCTTCCTTCTTTTTATTGTTTTGTTCCATAAATTGGCATAACTTGTAGCCAAATTGTTGCTTCATGATGTGTGCATACGTTGGAAATATCTTGGTTCTTTCCACCTGATCAACACAATCAAGATCAATAATCATGCATAATGGAACTTCGTTCCCTTTTCCTGGGCCTCCGTGCAATCTTGTAAAAATTGGTTTACCAAAAAGGTATCCCAGTTCATATGAAATCCTTCAACACATTTCTCTACGGTTGCAATGACTGCAGTTGGTACCTCATCTTTGTGACATTTTCGCAGTAGCTTGTAGGCCAATAGTTGCATCGCAAATCTCACATTTTTGTCGCCGATGCTTTTGAAATCCAAACCCCTCTTGGCCCTAAACGTATGGAATTTTTCCTTCACTAACTCAAAGAGGGATCACTCTCCTACTTTTTCAAATAGAATGGCCAAGCCCTCACCGACCTTTGGAATTCTAGTTATACAAGTAATCAGTGTAGTATCGATTGATACTGTGGGATTGAGCCAGAGTGTCCCCCCATGAACACATCTTAACAATACTTTCATGCATGCATTAATTTATGTACTCTGCCTGAAATGTGGAATCTTTAGTAAGTTCAATATTCCTACTTTATCCAACCCCGACACCCGTTCTTATGGCTCTAACAAGATTTCTCATGTTCCTGGAACGCTCCTAGTGAAAAAATATTGCTCCCTGGCCAACTCCGAGAATTTATGTGCAATAGTGATGTCATGGTCCATAAACTTAAGGTTAGAAATATTCCTAAGCATATCTTCATTACTACTTACATCAGTCGGAACTGGTACTATTGGCAATGGGTACTTCCCATTAGCTGGTACATTGATAGGTGGTGCAGTGTCCATCTATGGCGACAGGTAGTCTCTGCGAAAACTTGTTTTTTGTGCCAAAGACGAAGCTCTGACTACCTCCTTGACCTATGGTGATGCTACTTGTCGCTTCACTTGTTTCCTCTCTACTACGGACGATCCTCCAACTTTTGGTGATGCCATTCATTTCCTATGACAAGTTCTTGGAATATTTATGTGTCTCTTGACGGGTAGTTGTGGCTCAACTCTAATGCTCTCAATTTTTTTTGGTTCACTCTGTTTCGTTCCTACTGACATGTAACAATGACTTAGAGTGAACAACTTCCTATTGTTTTTGTGCCTTCGTGCCAATTGTACATGTCTCATCCTGCCTTAACTACCTTGTCCAATCCCCCACCAAGGGTGATGAGTTGTTTAACTAAATTCTCCTTTATTACCGAATTCATCATGTGATTTATCCCTCGTACTTCCAATATGTCGTGATTTCCGATGGATTTTACTGCTTACTACTCCATGACACCTTTATGACTTGTCACTCCCGCTTCACAGCCGTCGTTTCCATGCTTTAATTATTTTAACAATCTTTTCATTGCCAAACTACGCAATAGTTCTTAATGTTGCATTCTTTCGTGAATTGACGCAGTTCCATTCTAATGCATGATAGTCATCCCTTATGCACAATATCCAAGGCCTTGTACTCTGTAATATTTTTATTTTTTCTCTATCCACTTTTTATTTGAATTTCTTCCCTTTTCTACTTTTTATTTGGTTTTCCGTGTTTTTCCTTCCTACTATGGTACATGTCTTCTGGCACAACCCATATTATTGTGTAGAGTGTCATCCATATCTATAGAGTTTCAGCCTACTTCCATTCACCATACCTACAATAACTTCTCCATTCAAAGTTTCCAATGGTGCAACACTTGTCTTTGTTATGTGTTGAATCACATAGGGTCCTAACTAGTGCATTCTAATTTTTCCTAGATGTTGTATGAACTTACTGTCATAGATCAATACCAGATATCCCTCTTGAAACTTTTTCTGTTTGATGTGTCAATCATGCCAATATTTCTCTCTAGCCTTATAAACTTGTTGATGAAAACTTGTGACAAACCAATCTTCCTCAAGTTGTATTAATTATTCCAATCTCTCCTCTATTTCACCAGTGTCTGATAGCTCAGTGATTGTTGCAATGCGTAGGCTAAGTATAATGAACTCCATTGGAATCATTGCTTCCCACCCATAGACCAATTTGAAAGGTGTCTGACCTATCAGATTTTTACTTGTCGTCATGTACGCCCATAATATTGCATGAACTCTTAATCCCCAATCGTCTCTCCCTACATTGCAAATTTTGGTCAAGGAAATCTCCAAGATTTTATTGAAAGCCTCCACTATTCCATTAGCCTGAGGATGATATGGGGCACTCTTATAATTATGGATTTGGAGATCCTCATTCAATGCTCCAATTGTCTTATTCAGAAAGTGCTTTCCTTGATCACTGAGTAATATGCATGGACATCTAGATCTTGTGACTATATTCTCAACCAAAAACCTCACAGTAGTCTCTGCAGTGTAATCTGTAACTGGGGTGGATTCTGACCATCTTGTCAAATACTCCATCGCAATGATAATGTACCTTGCCCCTGATATTTTTGCTTGTTGATTTATTGGTCCTACAAAATCTATGGATCACTTATCAAATCCTTGCAACGTAACATGTGGCTTTAAAGACATTTCATCCCTCCTAGATGACTTTCCCACTCTTTGACATACATCACATGACTGACAGTATTCCTTTGCGTCTTTGTGAAGTGTAGG
>ML800478.1:206085-219152 GCA_009831015.1 Picea engelmannii | reverse complement strand
GGACAAGGTCTTGCTAAGATGCTCACTGAGGAGAATAAGAAAGCATTGAAAATGGATAAAGAAGAAATCCCTAAAATGGTAGTTGTAGTTCTAGATGAGTTGGAGGTACATGAGTGGTATGTAGACATAGTTTATTACCTAAATAGTTGAACTTGTTCAGACCACATTTTATATTATAAGAGAAGGGCCCTGAGATTGAAAGAATCAAAATATTGTATAATCTAGGGTGGCCTTAGTTGGTCAAATATATGGATGGCCTAATTCTAAAATTTGTTGATAATGAAGAGGTCCAGGAGTTAATGGAAGAGTTACATATTGGATTAAGTGGTGGAAATCATGCTAATTAGACCACAACTCGTAAAATTTTAAGAGTGGGATATTATTGGCCAACGATGTTTGGATATGTCCATAAGTTTATTAGAGATTGCAATAAATTCCATTTATTCATGGGAAAACAACATCTTGTGGCCATACCTTTGCAACTAGTCATACCAAAGGAACCTTTCCAACAATGGGGCCTAGATTTCATCAAAGAATTCAAAGAAAACTCAAGTAATGGATTCAAGTGGATCCTCACAGGAACTAATTACTTTAATAGGTGGGTTGAAGCTATCCCCATGAAAAGAGAAATAGATAATGTGATAAAGGAGTTACAAGAGGAAATAATTGTCACAAGATTTTGTGTCCCAACCAAAATCACAATAGATAATGCCAAGGAATTCAACTCAACTGATTTGTCCTCATTTGGTTTTGATTATGGAAATGTCTTGTCTCACTCGTCTAATTAGTATCCACAAGGAAATGGTTTGGAACAATCAAGCAATAAATATTTAATGACCATCATCATGAATATTGTGGGAGATAACAAGAGAATCTAGGACAAAAAAATTAAGTATGCTTTATGCGCATATAGAATCACGAAGAAAAATTTATGGGGAGAAGCCCATTTGAGTTGGTGTATGGGATGGAGGTCACACTAACTGTAATGTCCCCAACCACCGAATCTTGGAAACGCCACACATATCTCCCCCAAAAATTCTCTGATACCAATATGTAACATCCCCAACTTACTGTCGAGCAATGCTACTCCAAAAAAAAGTGTGCATATTCTAGTCTATAACATGGGTATGTGGAGTAATACTTAGAGTAACACACATGACCCCAAGTTGGGTCACACCACACATAATTTCCTCTTCTGACATAACTTATAATAGCAGAAGTAACACTAAAAAACTACGTGCACAAGCATGATGACCACCCAAACATTATTGTGCACGTAAATCACCATGAACACGTGATCACTACTATGCACACAACCATTCTAACTTCACATGCATGTTCTGTTCTCCTTATGTGCATTTAATACTTCTTGTATGCACCATGAATTCCAACCCCTGGCGTGCATAGGGTATTTCCCCATGTGCATGGCCATTCTAACCCTTCCCTCAGAGTCCATGACTATTAATATAAAGTTAACTTAATAGGAAAACCAATAATAAAAGTCTTACACAACATGTACATCTACAATATTGAGTATTAACACCACACTTATTTGTGCAAGCAACATTATACAAAATGACAACAACTACTTATATACAACATCATAAAAGCAATAAACCATCGAAATCATAAAGAAATAACACATAGTAAATTGGACAAGAGCATGAAGAACACTTATATTTTATGAAAATTCACCAACTACGCTCAGGACTCAGACGTTCCTCCCAACCATAAACGTTGTTTCTCATAAGCTTTCAGCAACAGGTCACCCCCAAGCTAGGGCACAAAAACCACCAGGGAAAAGGGATTCCTAATGCTAGTATAACATCTAATAACAATGGAATTAAGTTACTCATTGTTGTAAATAGTCAATGGTCCCTCATTCCCCACATGCCTGTCCCACCCCATAAAGTTTGCTCCTTCTCTGCTAAATCGTCCTTCGATTTTCCCACTTCCCTTCCAGGGCTTTAGCAATAGGATGGACATGAAGTGTCATAGCACTGCAACTAATTCCCAATGCACCAGGGACCAATTCCCAGTAAATATTTCACCTGGAGAGAATGATTACGGGCCTGAAAATCTACCTCTTCAAAAACAAATCTCTCACCTGGAGAAAATTCTCATCGGCCTGACAACCCTCCTATTTGACCAGAACTGGATGACCCAAGCATAAGGTTCTACCGTGATAGACAATTATTCCTTTTCCCGAAACTATATCAATTTGAAAACATGAATAAAATGAATGAAATCCCTCTGTCACACAACCACTACGGGAACTAATATTTTTCGGCTTTTTCCTTCCTTTCACCGAGGAACAGAATCCTCGAATTCCTATGGGGCCTGATGCAGACCCTACCATCCCTTATCCTTACCCATGTGATCATTGGCTATGACCACGGGCCTTACCGGAGAGTTGTTTTCGGCTTTCGCGATTCAAGAAATCACGATGCATGTGTTCCTCTACTCTCTTGTCTCTCAAAGTGTCGAAATCCGAAAAGGACCAAGAGTTTGTCACATCTAACAGTGCCTCATATTAAAACCTGTAATCCCACCTTTCAGAGTTTTACGTACTGGGTTTTCGTGGTAGAAGAGGACGAGGGGTTCATACCCTTCAGTTTTCTGGGTGTCGAAACACCGAAAAACCAAATCTACATGCGCTAAGCCGTATCGGGATTTCACAAGTAGGGAATTCAGGATTGGCGTGTACCAGGGACTTGCTTATAGATATCCTGAGTGCCGAAATACCGAGACATCAAGACTTATCTGTGCTATTATTATTTCGGGGTTTTTCAAGTCAGGGTTTCGCGACCGACGAGTACAAGGGAACTGACCCTTGGGTTTCTCGGGTGCCGAAACACCGAAACATCCAAACTCTAGACACACTATGTCATTTCAGGGTTTCACAAGTTGGGATTTCGGGACTGGCGAGTACAAGAGACTTGCCTTTTTAGGTATCGTGGATGCCAAAACCCCGATGGGTTAGATCTCTGCCACGTGTCACCCTAGATCCAACGATCCAGAATAACCCTTGCGATTTCGGTGATTGCGAATCCTCTTTATTCACCACCCTTATACGCCTAAGTTCTGAAACCCCGGTGGCATCCAGATGTTCACCACCTGTCCTACAACGATTCAATGGTTGAAGTGATTTCGAGACTTCTTTTGTGCGCCTATCTCCAGATCCAATGATTGTCAGTCCCCGCTCCAAATATGATGGTTCTATACGGTCCATTCAGATCCTCTCCTCTTGCATGCTATCCTGTGTGTCTGGATGTAGGATTTCAATGGTCCAGATCCACACTCTACAGTTGATATAAGGGCTTTTGTTGCTCTTCCTCCTGAGCTTTGGCTTTCTTCCCGATCTTAGAAGATTCCGACGCTTCAAAGGTCTCAGCCTTCGATCTTCTACTGCAAGCTGACTATTGGGTCTTGCCAGCACTTATGAATAGTGTTGTCCCTCCTGAGCTTTCTTAGCTATGAAGGAATTAAGAGTTTTGCGCTCTTTCTCCCGAGCTTGACTCTTAGAAGAGTCTTCCACGCACCCCTTGCGCTCATTCGTCAAGTCTATGACTTGAGTGAGTCTCGGTCTCTACTTGCCTCGCAGGGAGCCTGTGCATAACTACACTACCTCTCCTGAGCTTAACATAATTCATCCTCCAAGGGACTCTAGACAACTAGGAAGGTTGGCATGTGTACATGAGACTATGCCTAAGGTCGACAAACTCACCGTTCATGGCTCTAACTCAAGCCACCTCAGGACACAAGTATTTACGAGTACCAATTATGTCCTATCCATATAATCTCTTACTGGCCTAATTATACAACCAAGCAGTAAGGAAAGAGACACAACATATCCATTCAGAAATCAAGCACAATTCCTGAAACATACACCGTATAACCAAATTCATGCCCAGTTACAGCTAAATTACACAGAGTAAGAAATCACTTATCTATTACAGGTTATCGCCAACCAACTGACTGTGGGTGTTTTTCCTTCCACCTGACCATAGGCTCAGAGGCATTCAATATTAGCACTCTAGCCACCCCTGTGCCAAGCCATGATATCACCAGGGAACTCTCACTCTTCTTGAGGGTTTTCTTTCTGTTTCAATTTCTGTTCGGGTCCTGTTTTCTGCAACTCGAAGCTTTCTCACTCGTTTGTCGCCTCGACGAGGTTTCTCAGATGCTCTTCAGCATCAAGCAAACGGCCTTCTGTTTGTGATCTGCCGGAGAGCTTCACGCCTCTCCCTTGCGAGCTCCCGTTCTCGTCTCGTGTGTCCTTCTCCTCTCCTCTGTGTCCCTCTTACCTTGGACAGTTTCGTCGACCTATCCTGTTCCTTTTGTCAGAAAGAAAATCAGGTCTACAGGTCCCTGCAATACTTCAGGATGACAACCCATGTTTCCATTCATGGGGGGTGGTTGGTGATTCAACCACCGTTCTTTCTTCATTGAATTCTTTCCTTTACTTGGGATTCGAAGGAGGTTTGTCATCCTTATCATGAATATTTGGGGTTATTTGATATATGAACCCTCTTGTATGGTTTCCACATTCTTCCTCTAGTGATATAATGGCTAGTACTTTCAAGGCTTCACCCCCACAGTCAGTTATTGGAAACTCAAACAATAATACATTTACATTTTCCTCAAGCATTAGCATGGTAATTCCTATTCTATGATTAATTACAAATTGGCGGAAACAGGGGTGTTACAATTCCCTCCCCCTTAAAGGAACATCGTCCTCGGTGTTCTTTTCTCAAAACACCTGTGATGCCTTTCTCATTCGGCCACTTCAGAAGTCTTGACCTTCATCCTCGATCAGGTCCTCTTTCAGAATCTTAGTCTTCGTCACCTACCTTCAATAATTCTTGGACAACAAGCACATTAACGACAATTTTGTGTGAAAACATCTTATTGTTGTTCCAAATTAAAAAGGAAAATTCATATTCTAGCACAATACTTATCTGTGCAGTTTGTGGATCTATATCCACATGGTAGTTTTGTTATCCATCCTCATCGCTTTCCTTGACATACCCATTGGGTGCATGATTCCAATTCAATAGTTCACAAGAGCTATCATGATTTTATCTTCCTTTCCAAGGTTTTTCCGCACGGGAAACTACCCACCGTGTGCATGATCCAAATAGTTTACAAGAATTATTAAGATCTCCTCTTCCTTGTGGCCACTCACCCTCTAGGCCCAGACTCAGGCATCCCCTTCACTGTTATACAGTCTCTCGGGCGATCCATCTTTCCCTACCAAGGTTTTCTCGCACAGGAAAATTTTAGAGACTCTATCGAGTCTTACAGTTGAGGCATCCCTCAGACTTGCTCTGCCGAGGCGTACCTCGGCTTGTGTTACCTCAACATAATATTTTTCAGGAGATCATGGCTTATTAGGGGGTTTTCATGGCTCAGCAGTAGCCCCTTTTCTTTTTATCATCTTCATCTTTGACAGCCTTCATCTGTTCCTTCTGGACATATCTTTTCTCCTCACCTATGTCACAGGTATACAACATTTGTGAGACATCTTTATAAATTCCAACTTTCAGAATTTTATTGCAAATCTGTCACCTACAGATTTCCTATTCCACAATTTGTTTTCATATTTGTTCCGCACATGAACCAGATTCATAATCATGGGACTTTCCTTCCCATAACATTTTAGCTCAGCAGGAAATCGGTCTTCCTTATGGGCTTACAACATTTCCATATCCAAGACTCCTTCTTCCATTCCTTGCATTTTGGCTCAACAGGCAATCGGTCTTTCCTATGGGCTTACTTTACTACCATATCCATGACCCTCTACTTCCTGCAATTCATTCTTCAATCAACCAATCAAATTGTTAGATTTTCCATGAGTGTATATATATATTTTCAAAACGTAATTCAACATTTCAAATGGTTTTAACAAATGTGCCACTATCACTGGCCTCATTCATACCCAATGCACTCTTACATTGTTATTCAAGTTCGCCACACTTTATGACTGGTTCTTGGCCATGGGGTGTTGGAATTTAACCAACCTCTTCCTCATATGGTTTATTCATTTTTCTTTCATTCTTATAGTAGGACCATACTGCCTGCTATAGGTCAATCATGATCCCAAATCAGTACACACGAACTCGAAAGTTTCACATGAATGTCTTTACACATTCCTTGATTGTCCATGCATTCATGAAATATCAGTTTATGAATTCTTCCAAGGGTTACAAACAATGTTTTCTACCAGAGGTTCATACCTCCATCATTCAGGTTCTCCTTCTTGAGTCATACCTTACTTGGGTATCCAAGGCATACAACTGCCCTTTCAATTTTCAGGTATTAACATGCAATAATAAAATATTTCGGAAGGGGTTCTTACCAAATCCCTTCATACCCTATGCCACACAGGCACGAATATATTTATACCGGTTCTTGGCTGCTAGCACCCTTTCTCTGTTCTCTACCTTATCAGTAGTGCTTTAGCAGGATTTTCATAGTCCCGTCAACAACCTTTCGACCGCAGCCTTTCCATGGTCACCCTCTGCTTGAGGTTGTTCATTATTGGCAACTGTCTTCCTCAATAGTTCCAATATTATTCCTTTCTACACATGACATACACCATAGGCACATTAATCGTCATGTAAATTAAAATGCAAATATCATAGCGTTTAATTAATAAAAACATTTCCAGGCATGTTTAGCATATCTATATGCACTTCATCACATTATCCTTAATGTTTTTCATGAGTGTAACACAACAGTTCTCAATTGTTTTCACAACATTACAACCATCATTATTATGGTGTCAAATCATTTTCGTTCATCAATGTATTAGCTTTCTCATCCCATAGAACGTAATGCACAGCAAGGAAAGAATTGAGGGCTCTCCCCTTCTTCCAATTCTTTCTACATCGCCTAGGGATTTTTAGCCTAGTCAAGTTATATCTAAGGTCTCACTGCCTTTTCTTAATCATAGCTTCAACCAAGCTGTATCAGTTAAACGTACCCATTTATTCATTCAATCATACTCAGGGGTTTACTTGCCTCTTACCAACCATACTGGTTTCCACAACTGCTTTTTTTCTGAGTAGCCCTGGGTTAGGCTCATCCTAACTCTTAGGATACTTCAACATTCTTTAGTAGCAACTCTTTTCTCATAATGAATCATGAGCATGTGCATCCTACACTCTTCCATTCTGTTATCAAAATGGTCAATATTCGGTTATTAGTCTTCTATTACTTACATGATTATTTCAAAATGTAATCCAGGATTCTTATACATGGACAGGCCTTGTAGCCCATTGTCCAACCTTCAACAATTATCAGGGTTGTGACTCTATTCTTCTGACAGAGACTTTATATAGTTCCTCCATCGGGTACTCCTTCAGTGTGCAACTTCCTTGTTGCAGATCCATCACCACTTGTGATGGCCTTAACCTTGAGTCATCCTTTTAGTGGTCTACCAAATATTCCCCTTAAGGAATATAAACATGCATCTTTGTTAACTTACATCTATGATCTACTTAATCACTTTCATAATCCTAAGCCTGCATGTAGCTATCGTAGGTATATTTCATAGCCTACATACATTTCCATTTTTAAAATCAATCATCTCAGGATTGTTCATAGTCCTTCTCATGTGATCTTCAAAGGCATAAACATTTGCCTCTTACCATGACATCAGAGCATCCTCACTCATTTACTCTTTCATTTAATTGCACTGGCTTTTCCTGGGGGAATGGAGTACATTCCCCTTAAGCTATCATTCAAGACGAAACCTTCACGACTCTTCAGAACAGAGTCAACCATGTATCCATGGTATTCATTCAATTTTGGCAAGTGTAATTCTTGCCTCATGTTTCACTCATCAGAGCAATCATATTGGACCTCTAGTATACTTATACTCTTACATCATACATGTGCATTACTTGCATGTTTAATATCATTCATACCTTACCGGTATTAATATCAGGCTTCCTATTATGAAGCTTCACAATGCATTAACCTCATGCACTCAAGTACAATTGAACACAACTAAGTATTCATCATACTGGTTCACGCCTTCTCCTCACATGACCACTGGCGGTGAACATGGTCTGAACTAAAAGGCGATTCTCATTTCATAATTTCTGGATTTCTATTGCAAGGAACTCTGGTTCCTCGATTCCTCAAAACCCGATAGGCCAAAATGCGGACCTTCGAAATGCCGAAATGTCGATCCCCGACTTTCTTCTTCAAGCAGGTGTCTCCTCGGCTCATCGCATTTTGCGACTTCAGAACTCTTGATGTCAAGCATTCTGACTTTTCGTCTCCGGGATTCTCGAAATATCGATTCCCGATATCCCGATATGAACGCAGCCCCACTCCTCTTTATGTCACATTGTTGCGACTTCGGGGTTTTCATCCCCGAGAGTTCGGATTCCTCATCTCTAGGACTTCTGAAATGTTGAATTCCAGTATGCCAAAATGTCGGCTTCCTATGGCGTCCTTTTAGTGCCTTCGGGATTTCACGTTTCACGATCCCGTGATGCAAGGGTTGCCCGATCCTTGCTCCTTTGACCTCCCGGTACCCAAAATACCAGCGTGACGCTATTGAGAGATCAACGACCATGATCCAATTTGCATCCTACAGCCCTGATCCTTTTTCAGTGTTTTCTTTTGGGGGGGGTCAAGAGCTCCGAACTCTTTCCCTTCGCATCCCCGGTACCAAGAGTGTCGAAATGGCTCCCTTTAGGGATTTTCCTGAAACCTCAATCCTCCACCACTTGTCCTCTAGCGATGAATGGTGCTGACGCTTTCGGAACTTCATGGCTTGGGACCTCTAGTCTCCTGAACTCTTACCTCTTGGACTCCCAGTATCCGAAATTGCAAAATTCTTTCTAGATGATCAATGGTCTAGATTGCTTCTTGATCAAGGGCTATGATCTTTTCATGAATTTCTCATTGCTTATCCCAAGTCCTTTGGTTTTTCGATATTTCGGTATCTCCTCGCAACTAACCAGTGCGCTACTTCTCCGAGATCGAACAAATTGAAACATTTCGGTTCTTTCTGAATGGATCTTGACTCTCAATCCTATCCAATCTTCAAAACTCTTTTCTGAAGGATTTCTCCCGCTATCTCTTCTGAGATTTTAAGTTACTTACATGACTAATCTCATAGTCATAGCTCATATGGATGCTACCCTCTCTTTATGGGAACAACCAATAAGGGTCACTCTTGGGAATTAACAACAGTCCCAAAGGACTCCTCTTAATATTGCTCAAATAGATTATCCTTGTCGTCGATCCTAACCATTATAGGTTAGGTAATCTGACCCTACATATTTTCATCAGTCCTCTCAATTGTGAGGAGTTATAGGTTCAGAGTTTAGTCTTTTAATAACACAGTAATCATAACTTCCTGAGGATCCTACTAGTCCTTACCATCTTTCCCAAATCATGAAGGAGTTCTTCATTTGGATCATAATTCTTACCTAACCAACCATCTCAATTGCAAGAGACTCTACCTGCTTTAGTAGGTAGCCATCGTCACACTATAACAAAACAACTCAGTTCATGTCCCTTTTCTGGCTAGTGCAGCTTCATAGAACAATTTATTCCACCTCTTTTATTCACACTTAGGTCTTATCAGTAATACTGATTAGTGCATTCCTACTCCTATAAGAGTAGTTATCATTTTGACAAAGGAACAATATAATTCTTTTGCTGGAATTCAAAAAGAAATCCCAAAATCACAGGTTCAATTTATAGCCCTTCTCCTCAAGGAGTAAATGCGGATAACAACATCTCCTTACATGGATCATACATGATCCCAAGCAGGCCAAGTGTTGTAACCATGCTCTGATACCAATTTGTCACACACCCAATATGGGAACTAATATTTTTCGGCTTTTTCCTTCCTTTCACCGAGGAACAGAATCCCTGAATTCTTATGGGGCCTGATGCAGACCCTACCATCCCTTATCCTTACCCATGTGATCATTGGCTATGACCACGAGCCTTACAGGAGAAGTGTTTCTGGCTTTCGCGATTCGGGAAATCGTGATGCATGTGTTACTCTGCTCTCTTGTCTCTTGAAGTGCCAAAATCCGAAAGGGACCAACAGTTTGTCACATCTAACAATGTCTCAGATTAAAATTTGGCATCCCACCTTTCAGAGTTTCACATACTGGGTTTTCATGGTAGAAGAGGATGAGGGGTTCATACCCTTCGGTTTTTCGGGTGCCGAAACACCAAAAAACCAAATCTACATGCGCTAAGCCGTATCGGGATTTTAGAAATCGGGAATTCAGGATCGACGTGTATCAGGTACTTGCTTCTAGATATCCCAGGTGCCGAAATACCGAGACATCAAGACTTATTCGCGCTATTATTATTTCGAGGTTTCGCAAATCGGGGTTTCTCGATCGGCGAGTACGAGGGAACTGACCCTTGGGTTTCCCGGGTGCCGAAACACCGAAACATCCAAACTCTAGACACACTATGTCATTTCGGGGTTTCGCAAGTCAAGATTTCGGGACAAGCAAGTACAAGAGACTTCCCTTTTAGGTATCCCAGATGCCGAAACTCCGATGGGTTAGATCTCTGCCACGTGTCGCCCTGGATCCAACAATCCAGAATAACCCTCGCGATTTCGGTGATTGTGAATCCTCGTTCTTCACCACCCTTATACGCCTAAGGTTTGAAACCCTGGTGGCTTCTAGATGTTCACCACCTGTCCTCCAACGATCCAACGGTTGAAGTGATTTTGGGACTTCTTTCATGAACCTATCTCCGGATCCAACGACTGTCGGTCCCCGCTCCAGATATGACGGTTCTATACCGTCCATTTAGATCCTCTCCTCTTGTGTGCTATCTTGTGTGTCTGGACATAGGATTTCAATGGTCCAGATCCTGTAAGGTAGCTAGAGAGGTAGTGGGGGGGGCCAGAGGGCCCATAGTGATCATAGTGGAGGTCATTCAATGTAAGGTGGACTAGGTCCACTATATTATTAAATAAGGCCCACTATGGTAGTTAGATATAATAAATGGGTAATTAGATATAATAAATGTAAGAGGACTTCTTAGAAGGTTCTACTTCTAGAAGATTCCTCCTCTATAATGTTCTTAGGTGATGGTAGCACTATATAAAGGGGTTCAAGAAATGTAATGAGACATGAAAATAATTATTGTATTTGGAGCGGTAGCTCAATAGGAGGATGCCCCCTTGAAGAGGCAGGTGAACAGGAGAGGATCCCTTCCATAATAGGATCCATTGTACGGTGTTTCCCTACCTCAAGGGTTTGGTAATAATAAAGTGTGGTTTCTTCTATCTTGATTGTGGATCTATTGTGTATTCAATACTTGTGGTGATTATATTTGTAGATCTATTCTGGTTCTTAACAAGTGGTATCAGAGTACTTTCCTTGTGCAGACATTGTGGGCAAATATTTTTTATTTTTGGCAGATTTTTTTCGGAAAAGAAAAAAGAGGGCCGCGACATTCTCAAAGTTTTCAGTATATTTCTGTGCAAAATTTGTAGAAAAGAGTTGTAGATCTTATTTTTTCTCAGAAAAACACCCAAGTTAAAAAAAAAATCGTCCGAAACAGAGTCCGGGAAGTCAAGATATTGAAGTTTTAAAATCTGCAAATTTTCAGGGTTTTTTTTCGGCGGACGACGACGCGATTTTTTTTTATTTATGTAGAATTTGGAGGCCAAATTTTCTCAAGCAAGTTACAGATCTGAGTTCCTCTCACAATTTCACCCAATTTCAAAAAAAAAATAAGCCGAAACGGAGTCCGGGAAGTGAAGTTATGAGCATTTTAACTTCAACAGTTTTTTAGGGTTTTTCCAGAAAAAGCTGCGATTTTCTGCCGTAACTTATTAGGTGAGTTCATAGGATGCTCAGATGGCTATTTCTTCTCAAAACCTGAAATCAATTCTTGAATCATTCAAAGCCAAATTGTTTCACACATTGGATGATAGATTGGATGCATTTTCACATGGCCTCATAAACAACTTTACAGACAGCCTCACAGACGACCTCAAGGATAGTTTTTGTAGTATTCAAGATTCATTGAATAACATGCAGGAGAGACTTCTTATGGAGGGCCTCATGGATGAATATAATCAAGAAATATATGCTTGGTATGATTTTGAGACCGATTGTGATGATTGGTATATGGATAGTTGTCATTTCTGGGATGACAACCACTTCCATATTTTATTTGATGACTCTACTCCACCTTCTGTAGAGAACATCAATGTCCCACATCAGGAGCTAGTTACCAGCATTCAGTCTGCATATTCTACAGTGGTATTATTCCTTCCAGATTCTGCTACGACCCTTTTCCACTATGTGGATGGATCTTCTTATTTGGATCCACATGATAGGTGTCTGTCTTTGGAGCATCATTTGGAGTTGGTTATTGGGTTCCAAAATCTTCCACGGGGAGTTCACATGAGCACTTGGACATGGGACTCGGGCTTACAATGGTGGTTGGACTACTTCAACATGGTGGATTTCCTTTCTACATGGGATCTTGGTTCTTCGGTCTTCTTCAGCATTATGGTCCATAATTATCCATGGGACCCTGGTATATGGTTGTACATAAAGCGTTGAGGACAACGCTTTCATAAGGGGGATGGAATGTAAGGTAGCTAGAGAGGTAGTTGGGGGGCCCAGAGGGCCCATAGTGATAATAGTGGAGGTCATTCAATGTAAGGTGGACTAAGTCCACTATATGATTAAATAAGGCCCACTATGGTAGTTAGATATAATAATTGGGTAATTAGATATAATACATGTAAGAGGACTTCTTAGAAGGTTCTACTTCTAGAAGATTCCTCCTCTATAATGTTCTTAGGTGATGGTAGCACTATATAAAGGGGTTCAAGCAATGTAATGAGACATGAAAATAATTATTGTATTTGGAGCAGTAGCTCAATAGGAGTGTTTGCATCCAATTCGTCACCTTGGTGAGAAAATAAGGGGTGCTTACATGCCCAGTTGGGTCTTGCTGAGCATGACAGCTGTAGAGGAAAGAGTTAGAAAAAGAACAACAAAACTATAAGCAAGAATTAAACTAATACAAACTAAAATCAT
>ML800478.1:154263-180932 GCA_009831015.1 Picea engelmannii | reverse complement strand
GAATGAAACAATCTAAAGTATAACATAATCTAGAAGAAGCTTGGAGATTAATAAATGAAATATAACACTTTTCAAGTTATGGAACTTCCATAGGTTTACGTGATCAATTTTAAAAAATACTATGCAAGAACATGTGGTAATAGCAACCAACATGTGCTTATAGAGATATATCCTAATATACTATTTCATAGAACTTGTATAGATATTCATGTTCTTTTATGTGAGTGCATTGAAGATATTCTAATTTTTGCTCGTTAGAAGTGGTGGAGGTAGTCAAAACGCAAAAGGGGGATTAATGAGGTTTCAATATCCAATTTCGATATTGAGAAGGTTTTGGTTAGAACTTCTTGTTTTTGGAAATTATGAAAAAGTTGTTCAAGACTAGAGGCTATTTTATAATAGTGCATAGAACTTGGATATATATTCACATCCTTTTATTTGATGCATTGAAAATATTCTAATGTGTGCTCATTGGGAGTGTTGGAGATAGTCAAAGGAGGGATTAATGATGCTTTGATATCAAATTTTGAGATTGATAAGTTTTTTGTTAGAACTTCTAATTTTTGGAAATTATAAATAAGTTGCTCAAGGCTAGAGGCTATTTTCTTTTTGTGACTATGTTTCAATAACCACATAAATGAGATTCATAATTTACTGGAAAATGGGTTTCCATTGGACATATGTAGAATGAAGTTCCAACTCTACCAAAAAACAAGTTCCCTAAAATCTTATTGTTAAGTCCTCAAAACATACTATTTTTTCCACTTTCCTATAACAATTTCTATCTAGAGTCTATACCTATGAACCAATTTATATCCTATTTTATCCCCTTTTTTCCATAAATATCATGCTCAACTACATAAATTGTGTATTGAAGGATATTAGAGTTAAATTTTCCATTTTATGCTCATTTTTATTCTTCCTTATGCAATTTGTTTTAATTAGTTATTATTTTTAATGGGTCTCTATAGAATCTCTGATTCTATAGCAACTCAAATACAATTATGTAGCCACTAAATGGTTTTCTACAGCAAAATCCTTGTTCTATAGGGTCGCGAACACTTCAGAACTGAACCCCGACTCGTGGAATATGCCAAACCAATTTCTGAAGCTCATCCACCTATCATTTCATCCCAAGGATCCTCCAGATCAGCACACGAGACAAGTCAAACCTATGGTAAACATATGTACAAGTGGCGGAATTACGCGAGTTGAGTCTTCGTCAAAGCAACATGAAAAAGAACAAGATCACATGAGAGAAATTCATGCATCATGTCATGAATTTCTCCATTATGTGGATGACAAATCCTATTCCATATAGCCATGAGCTGTTAGATCCAATTTAGCATACACACGTGTATTTCATTTGTAAACATTTTACGAGATCTGTGAGAATTGGATCTATGTGATCTTGTGTACAATGTATAAAGAAGGGTTATTAGGCCTTCATAGGGACAATTATCTTTGACATCAGACTATTGTAAAACTCTTCTTTTTGTTTGAATTAATATATCAAAGTTATTGTTACTATGCACATACCTGAGTTTTATATTTTGAGTTTACAGAGTTTAGTTTCATATGTTCTTTTATAGTAGCGTTTACCAAGCCAGGAGGCCCCCCTTACGAGGAGTGCACTGCTCATTTACTTTAATATTGGTATTTTTTTTTTTATTAAGTTGTGTGATTTACATTTCTGGTTATTTATTTTATGCAAATTCATTTATTTACATTTGCATAGGGAAACTAACACAATAAACATTAATTGAATAAATATTTATTATTTCAACTACAATAACTCTCATTGACTTAGATGATTGAAAGACTGTAATTAACAATCTAGTAGATTGATGATCTTAAGTGTATAGAAGTATTCTTGTGTTTTTCTCGATATGTTTCTTCATCATTAGAAATTACTTTGTTCTTTCTGTAGTTGAACAAAAACTTCATTTATGTAGATAAAACAACAAATGATTTTCCTTATGCATTACTAATTAGTTATGTAGAATAGAAGATAATAATTGCATATATTTTGCATGCACTTCATCAATTTATGATCCCCAGGTTGATGATTTAAAGTTTCAAAGTTCACCTAATTGAATTGATTGACCTTTTTTGCATTGTTGTGGGGGAGGTGCAAAAAGGCATTTAGTTTTTATTTTTATCATTTAAATGCACATAGGAAAGAATGCACCGAAAGAGAGATGGTAAGACGCAAAGATGACCTTACTGTAAATTTTCTTTATAGTATAATAGTCTGATGCATTCACTATAAGTAGAGTTTTAGTGAGTTTCTCTTCAACCATTTAAATCATGTTAAGTAGAAGTCATGAATAGACGTAGAGATAATAGAGGTAGATTTACTAGTGGTAGGAGTACACCAACCACCAATTCACCCACTCCATGTGGTACTATAAGAGCCACACCGTCGACTAACCCATATGTAAGTAGAACTACAAGAGGAGGACGATCAGGAAGAACTGTGACTACACAAACAAAAGGCAAAGCAAAAGTTGGAGAAGGCAGTTCTAAATCAGAAAATGTTCCATCAACTTCACAATAAGTTGTCATACATCAAGCCAAAACTCAAGAGGAAGAATTACTCAGTGGTTAGCCTGAAATTGTATTTCCATAAAAACTTATTGAGTAACCTGAATTCTTTGCTACATAAGAGGTATTTGTACATCTCAGAGAAGACAAAATGTCTGGAATATTTGGTGACTTAGAAGAAGTAAGAGGACCTGGAGGTGGAGAGGAAGAAATGAAAGAACAAACAGAAAGAGAAGAAAGACCAGAGGGTACATAAACATCAATTGTTGAGGATGAATTTTGGATCCAACAACTATAGTCCAAAATGAAGAACATACCACCATCATCACTACCCAATTTTCATGGTATGATAACTAAAGACCCCAAAAAAAATATTTTTGAATTTGATGTGTTATGTCACAGTTATGATTATTATTTTGATGGTAAAAAGTTGAAGTTATTTCCAACCAATCTTAAATATGTTGCATTACGTTGGTTTAAGGGCTTGGGAACAAATGCTATAAAAACATGGGATGAGATGAGAAAACATTCCTTGAAAAATATCATGATTATTGTAGAAATCGAGGAATGAGAGAGGAAATGTTTAAAATGACACAAAAAGAAGAGGAGAGCCTTGAAGACTATTTAGAAAGATTTCATTATATTGTTAAAAGAGCACTGCAAAATCATCTATATTTGGATACTCTTAAAGTCATTTTTCTTCAGAGGAATATAGATGAATGGATTAATGTGTTAAATTTAATGGGTAAAGGATATATTTCTCACCTAACCTATCCAAAAAATATGTGACTTATGTAAGCATATCTCTCGATGGAAGTCCAAATATGGTAAGGGACCTAAGGATGCTATCTCTAGAGTCAAAACTCTAGAGATTCATCTTAGATTAGGAAAAGTACTTCATTAAGATACATTTATTATTGTTGAAGAACCAACAGAGGAGAAAACTCCTAATCAAACAAACAATAATGATAGTCCTAATGCAATAAATCAAACTTCTTCATCCATAATAAATCAAGYACAACAATCTAGWACTCCACCTTTCCCAAAAAGGTTGGCACTAGAAAAGMAAATCACTCAGTGTGGATRTGATTTATTAGATGAGTTAAAGAATGYTTGTGTCAAAATTCCATTACTGAAAGCAATCAAAGACATCCCAATTTATGCTAAGATAGTAATGGAATTGTGTATAAAGAAAATAAGAAGGAAAAATAAAGACCCACAAATAATGCAAGTTATTGGTAAATCGACAAACCTTATGTTAGGTAAAATATATATGCAAAAATATGTTGATTCCAGTAGCCCCATTGTAAAAATTCACATCAATAATGTTGCAATAAAACGCACATCAATAGATTTAGGAGCAACAATAAATGTAATGAAAAAATGTACCATGGATGAATTAAAATTGCCTAATCTTCGCAATACACCCACAAGTTTACAATTATTTGATAGATCAACAATAAAACTAGAAGGTGTATTAGAGGATATAACAGTCTCCTTGGATTCTTGGGAGTTCCCTATAGATTTCATTGTTTTACAATCGAAATCTAACTTGGGTGGGCACCCACTAATCTTAGGGAGACCTTGGTTAGCTACAACTAATGCTTTTATTAGTTGTAGATAATGGGACATGGAAATTGCACACGAGGATTCAGTTAAGAAATTCAATTTATATCCTCCTGCTAAAGATTTAATTGAATTAGAATTTACTCAAGCTTTCAAGATACAAATAATGATGAGGAATTAGTACAACCTATTTTAACTATTGACCAAGAATGATATCGAGGAAAATTAAATCATTAATTTCATCAATAATTTTGATTTTACTCAATATCATGGGGGGCAACATACTTTTGATCATAAACATACATTGGACAAAGATTTTCAAGAAAATTATACTATGGATACTTTATCAACAATTTCACGTTCAATGTCTTATGTCAAAACAATATCAGAATTAAGTAACATAGTTGTTGAATTTTTTCAAGGAAAAACTCTAAATATCATTCTAAACTTGAAGAATTTCAAAAAGAGCAATTAATCAAAATGCTTAAGAAACATTCTAGTGCATTCACATGGGAATACACTGATACATGTGGAATCCACCCTACTACATGTATTCATCATATTTATATAGAAGACAATTCCAAGCCTATCAGGCAGCCCCAAAGATGTATGAACCCACTCTTGAAGGAATTTGTGAAAGATGAACTGCAGAAACTACTTAATGTTAATTTTATATATCCAATTTATGATAGTCAATGGGTATCTCCACTAGTGATTGTTACTAAGAAAAATGGAAAATGGTGTGTTTGCATATATTATAGAGAATTGAATAAAGAAAACTTAAAATATCATTTCCCTCTACCATTTATAGATTAGGTTCTAGGCACATTAGCAGGTAAAAAATACCTTTCATTTCTGGATGGGTTTACTGGTTATATCCAAATTTAGATATCTCCAGAGGATCGGGATAAAATAAAATTCACATGCCCATGGGGAAAATACGCTTACAGAGTACTGCCTTTTGGGTTGTGTAATGCACCTGCAACTTTTCAATATGTTGCACTAGGTATCTTTTTTGACCTGATTCATGATTGTGTAGAATTATATATGGATGATTTCACTATCTATGGAAACACTTTTGAAGAAGCATTAGAAAATTTAGAAAAAGTTTTAATCAGATGTCAAGAAACTAATTTGGCATTAAGTAATGAGAAGTAATTTATGTTACAAACTTAAGGAATTGTTTTGGGTAACTGTGTGTCTTCTACGGGAATAAAAGTGGATCCAACAAAGATAGAAGTCATTTCCAATCTTCCAGTGCCAAAGACCCCAAAAGATGTCAAGAGTTTCTTAGGACATGCTAGTTACTATAGACGATTCATTGAAAATTTCATAAAAAATGCATCTCCCTTATTCAAACTTCTTACTAAAGATAATGAATTTTTCTGGAATATTCCTTGCCAAACTACATTCGAAACTTTGAAAGAGAAACTTTATGTAGCTCCTGTTTTAAGAGGGCCAAATTGGTCCCTCCTTTCATATATCTACAAATGCCTCTGACACAACTTTAGGAGCAGTGCTAGGAAAAAAGGAAAATCAAGTGTATTATGCCATTTATTTTGTGAGTAAAAACATGGCACCCCTTGAATTGAGTTATACAGTTACGGAAAATGAGTTCCTTCCAATAGTGCATACAATCAATAAATTCAAGCATTATATTATAGGGTATGAGATATTCATCCACACTGATCATTCAACCATTATATACTTAATAAACAAACCAATTACCAATGCTAGGGTTACTAGGTCACTTCTTCTGTTACAAGAATTTAATATCACTGTACTAGATAGACCTGGTAAAGAGAATGTAGTTGCAGACTTTATTTCTAGGATTCATATGAAGGTGAATTAGTTCTTGTTAATGACAATTTTTCCAATGAGCATATTTTTGTAATATCTACTAAATATCCTTGGTTTGCAAATATTGCTAACTATTTAGCTACAAGAAAGTTACCCCAACATATCTCCACAAAGAAGAAGCAGAAGATCATCAAACTTAGTGCCACTTACTCATGGATTGGTGGAAATTTTTTTCGTATTGGACCTGATCTAATCATTTGGAGATGTATACGAGAGGATGAATTATTTGACATATTAAAGGCATGCCATGATGAACCATGTGGAGGCCATGTTGTTGATAAAATAACTGCATACAAATTCCTTCATCTGATGCATTATTGGCCCACTCTTTTTAGAGATTCCAAGAAGTATGTCAAAAGTTGTTACAATTGTCAGTGGATGGGTCGACCATTTCAAGTAGATGAAATGCCTCTACAACCCTAGGTACTCATAGATCCATTTGAAAAATGGGCCTTAGATTTCATGGGACCTATTTTTCCAATGTCTCGAAAAAATAGGTATATTCTAGTATGTATTGATTATGTCACTAAATGTGTAGAAGATAAACCTCTTTTTCATGCTAATGAGCAAGCAATTGTAGATTTTTTATTTGAGTACATATTTACTCATTTTGGTGTCCCAAGAGAAATTGTAATAGATCAAGGTGCTTAGTTCACATCAAAACTTGTCCAAACTATCATAGAGCAATACCAGATCCACAAACAAAGTTCTTGGATCCAATGGGCAGGTGGAGTCCACAAACAAAGTTCTTGAATCCATCTTGACCAAAATTGTTCAACTACACCACCGAGATTGGGTAGATAGGATTTCAGAGGAACTTTGGGCATACTGGACAACATGGAGGAATACAACCGAACATACACCATATGAGCTTGTGTATGGTAAATAATTTTTGTTTCCTGTTGAGTTCCAAATCAAGACTTTCATAACAAAAGCCAAGCTAGGGATGGATCTTTCGGAAGCACAACAACAAAGGTTGGTACAACTCAATGAATTGGATGAGATTCAACAAGATGCAATTAAGAATACTACTATCATCCAACAATAAAGAACAAAATGGCATGACAAATTCATCAAAAAAAAGAAATTCAAATTAGGTGACTGGGCTCTCTTATTTGATTCTGAATTTAAAAACTTTAAAGGGAAGCTCAATACTCGTTGGTTGGGGCCATATGAGATAGAGACAATTTTTTATAATGGATCGGTTAAAATCAAAACTATCGGTGGGAAGGCAATTTGCTTTCTAGTGAATGTGCATAGAATAAGGTTATATCAAAAGCCTTCAAATAGAGAAGAATTTGTACATAATATTCTTCAACAACCGAAAATGGAATAGTGAGTAAGGGAAATTCTTCCCCTTCTCTTATCTCAGAATGATCTTTCTTTTTCTGTTATATATATAGAAAGTGAATAAAAATAAGTGTAGTCTATGAAAACTAGTTTACTAGTGCAATTGTGCAAGAATTATGTTTAAAAACCAGAGATCTAGTAGACTGAATTCTAAAGTTATTCAAATAAACACAGGATATATCCAACTCATGTTCAATATTTTTCTTTCCAATACTTTATTTATCAACAAAAAAATTATTGTCATCCTACAGAAAGTCAGTTTTTGCAATATTAAGTCAGATAGATTCTTCCTTTCAAATAAAAAAAAATTCAGAGTTTTAGAGGTTTTCAAAATTTTCATGGTTTTTCTCAGAAATAAATTCAGTAGCAGTTGTTGGATTGTTCAAGTTTTACTTCTTGTTTTCATATTTTTTACTAAAACATGTTATATTTCTTTCATACTAGACATTACAGTTCAAGATTCATACTTCACTGTTAAAAAGGTTCTACATAGAGAGTTAATTTCTACAATTGAAAACTTTTTTGCAGTAACATACACTTTATGTAGCTACCAAAAGTTACATGTAGTTGTTCTTCAATAAATTGGTAGTCATTAACTCATTTTTAAATTAGCCTGTAACTTGAGATTAGTACGATTTATGAATTTCATGCAAATTGTCATGAAATTCAACTCTTCAGATCATTCTCAACAACATCAACACTTTCTCAAGTTTATTCAACATGCTTCATTAGTATTAACATCCTTCATCATCAGAATATTTATTATCATCAAAACATTTCTCATAGTAATGTGGACAATGGCTGAAGAACCAATCAACACAGATACATCATACTCACAACATTTACAGAACCAATTATGGCAAGATGACCAAAAACTATACAAAAGACTCATAAATTTATGCGTGAGATCACCAAGTCTAGCACACATGCATCTGCACAGTTACATAAAGTGTCATCTGCGCACTTTGAACGGACCACACGACTGTCCCCGAAGAAACCCACATGGATGAAGAAACAACACATTTATGAATATGGTCGAGCCTCAACCACTTCCAAATTGAAGTGAGTTAATACAAGGACCCAATATTGACCCAAAAGCTTGTCTTGGAATGACTCAAAGGATGGGAGGTCTCTCTAAAGGCCTCCCATTCACACTTGGAACAAGTTATGAAATGTCTTGCTAGAATTCTATGAATAGAGGGTCATTGTATGCAAAAAGAGAAGAAGTTCATTGTAGTGTTATGCTGCTCAATTATCCTTGGAGAAACCATTTATTCTCTTAGGAATAGCTTGAGCAGGTATAGCATAGGGAAAGCATTCCACTTCTTGGAAAGATTTTCTACAGAGTTCTTCACCATTTTCATTTCAACATAGGAGAGTAATAGCTCTACTTTGAGGGATTCAAGGGACCTCCCAAGGAAGAATAGGGGATTCATAAATCCCACATTTCTCCTTTTGGTGTTCTCAAATTTTAAATATCAAGATCTATTGGGTAGCCATTCCTTGTGTTCAATTTCGTGCATCCTTTGTTTACATTTGCTTAGTTTAGCTTTCTTGGCATATCTTTCATTCCTTGATCTATTTATTTTTTTATTGCTTGTGGGTTCACTAACCTACTAACCATTATTTTTTGTTGCTTTGTTGGCTTACCAAGACAATCAAATGGGTCTCTTTTTTTCACTCTTGTGACAAAATGCCCCAAACAGATTGGCGACTATACTGGGGATTGGAATCCAAATTCCTCCTCAAGTACACTATTAGAGATGTTATTCTCACTCTCTTTTGTTCCAGGTGTCAAAAATCTGCAATCAACCTCCTGGTTGGGAGAATTGAGTTCAAATTTTCATTCCCGTCGCAGACCTGCATCTGCACGGGTGTCGAAGAAACATACGTTCAGAAGTGTGCCATTTGCATTTTGTGTCCTCGACAAACCTAAGTGGCATTTTTACCAGAAAATCTATGCAATTTGCATGACCATTTAGCCTAAACTCATGCGGATCCATGCAATTGTTCAGCCTAAACTCATGCGGATGCGTGTGACTGTGCAAGGAAAAAAATAAAAAATTTATTATTATTTTAGTTTATTTATTTATTTATTATCTAGCTTTAGATTTCTTTTATGCACTTTGTAAAATCCATAAAAACGAGAGTTGGGATTCATTCTTGCATAGATAACTTAGTCACACATAGACATCTAGGGGGATTAAAAAGAACCATAACATCTTGTTAACTTATAATTGCAAATATCAAGCTCTATTGGGTAACCATTCCTTGTGTTCAATTTCATGCATCCTTTGTTTACATTTTCTTAGTTTAGTTTTCTTGGTATACCTATAATTCCTTGCTCTATTTCTTGTTGTATTGATTGTGGGTTCACTAACCTACTAACCATTATTCTTTGTTGCTTTGTTGGCTTACCAAGACAATCAAAGGGGTCTCTTTTTTTCACTCTTGTGAAAAAATTCCCCAAACAGATTGGTAACTATATTGGGGATTGGAATCCAAATTCCTCCTCAAGTAGGTTATTAGAGATGTTATTATCACTCTCTTTTGTTTGCATGTGTCAAAACTGGCCTACCCATGTCCTTAAACTCTGCAATCAACCTCCTGGTTGGGAGAATTGAGTTCAAATTTTCATTCCCGTCGTGGACTTGCATCTGCGTGAGTATCGAATAAATAGACATGCAGAAGTGCACCATTTTCATTTTGTGTCCTAAGCAAACCCGTGTGGCCTTTTTACTGGAAAATCTATGCAATTTGTGCGACCATTCAGCCTAAACTCCTACGGATCTGCGCAATTGTTCAGCCTAAACTCATGCGGATCCGAGTGACTATGCAAAAAATATATATTTTATTTTATTATTATTATTATTATTATTTTATATTATTTATTTATTTATTTATTTTTTATCTAGCTTTAGATTTCTTTTATGCACTTTGTAAAAGCCATAAAAAGTAGAGTTCAAATTCATTCTTGCATAGATAACTTAGTCACACATAGACATCTAGGGAGATTAAAAAGAACCATAACATCTTTCTCCCCATATCTTTATGTGAACCCACTATGGGGTCTAGGGCATTGAACTCTTGTTCTTACACAATCCACTAATTAAATTTGTGGGAGTTGATTGATTTCAGTAGGAAGAGTAAAATTCTATAATTTTTTCACACCTCATTTTAAATTAGAGCCCAACTTAACTAAAGCATTGATCCTTGTATTTCCCTACTATCAAATCTATGATGTTTCTACATTCAAGAAGTACAAAATCATGCAAGAAATATTTTAGAGAGGAGTTAGTAGTCACCAATTTGTTGAATAATTCCGATACAGATGTCCCCAAAAGATCTGTTGGACATTGTTATTATAATTTGTGAATTGCCTTTGCTAATTTGGACACACAAAATTAGCTTTGGACTTAATAAAGGAAAATCTAAACCAACTTGACAATATGTCATCATAGTTTATGCTTGTACAATCTTTCACCACCTCAACAATCTAACACCACATCTCCTTGTTAACACATTTTGTGATATCAATGACATTATTCAAAGTAATACCCATTGGTTCCATGTTTATAAATTTATCACCACTTATTTAGAGGAGAAATTTTGTTATATAATGTATGCATTTGTATAATGGGAATTGTAAGTCCCGTGACAACAAGACCAATTACGCGCACTTCCATCGCAGACCGAAACGAAGGAAATTAGACAGGAAAGACACTTGGTGGATGTGAAGGAACGAATTCTTCATATATGGGGATATTTGAGGTTGGGCGCGCGACGTGCCAAGGGGAAAATCAACCCAAGATGCCTTGAGACACAAGTCAAATGATAGACGGTTTGATGAAGGGTTGAGGGAAATACTTGGGTGCTCCACCAACGAAGGAAAAATGGCTAAGGCATGGAGGGAATGGTTAGGAAAGTTGACTTGACTCACCTAATGGGTGTGTGCACCCAAGACGATGAGTCGATTAGATGGTTCTATGGGTTGGCCAGAAGATGGAACAAAGTGTTTTGTGGTTTGATTGGGAAAGCTTCACGAATTCACACACATGAGGAGTCATCCCAATCTTACGAAGGGGTGTAGCTTCATGAACCAATGGGTTGAATCACCCATGGGAAAAGAGACGCGATGGGTGGGTGCCTATAAAGGCACAAGGGCGCACAACCAAGAAGGAAACTTGGAAGACAAGGAGAGAAAGAAGTGCTCTACAGTTCTGAGACAAACAAAGAGGGAAATCTCCCTCAAGGAGCCAAGTCACTCCACTTGGGAGGACTTGTGCTGCCATGAGGTGGATTCGTTGGACAAAGTTAGGAGAGATTATTTTGAGTCGGTTTTGGGGAAGTATAGAAACATGGGTCTATTGGAGGCATGTGTGAGCCAAAATCGAAATATGTGAAGTCTGTGGAAATGAAGAGACAACAAGTCTGTGGTTGAGGGTACATCTGATGTGCACTGCAAGAGGTTGCAGAGACGATTGCGACAAAGTCTTGGTGATGAATCTATGTATGAGTGTCTTGGTGAGGTGAGGTGAGTCGTTTGACTCCACTAAAGTTGTAAACCACGTAGGTAGTTCTCATGTTGTAATTGTTTCACAATAACAAAGACTTAGTTGGGTGTTAGGCACAGTTCGTGCCACCCGTACTATATATATGTTTCTCTTTTTTGTTTCATTGTTGTTCTCTTGGTTCATGGATGTATGTTTATATATGAATAAGTGTTAAGATGTTAACAATTGTCTTAGTATACAAGATTTTTATTAGAGTAGTAGTGTGACTCGCCAGTATCCTAAAACAGAGTTTGGGTATGCTCTAGGTGAAGATGCATAGTACAGACGAAGTATCCTTGTTGTTTCCAAGCAGCCAAGTGAGAAACATTGTGGTGTTGCATGCCCTCAATAGGTGTACGATCGTAAGACACACTATGGGCTTGTGACATATGGTATCAGAGTTGATTCATTACAGATTTTGGAGAAGGATTGGAGATATTTTCACCATTATCTTGACAATACATGGTATTATAGCTTGAAGAATTCTCTACTATTGTAGTGGTTATAGTGGATAGGGAACAACATGAAGGAAATTCATTGCAAAGACAGTTCAGTGAGAATGTTCAAAAACTTGGTGAATGATTTGGTGCATCGAACTGGTTCATCACATAATTTGCATCAGACTTACGACAGAGGTTCGGTTGATGGTGTGGTGGAAGGTTGAGCTAGGCGCACACCTTGTGTAGGCTGAGAGATGAGTTTGTGGTGAAACGAATCACTTGGACAAGGTGGGTGATCGAAGAACTCATTGTAGAACTTGTTGCAGAGTTGATCACAAAGGCAGACTTGGTTGGTTTGATGTGTGACGAAGTGTCAGTTTTGGACCTGTTGTGCACACCTTGGAAAGACTAGGTGCAAAGTTCATTAGAGAACTGAGCACCTAGGCAAGGCAGTTGAACGCAAGATTTTTTGCACAACTTGTCATGGATATAACTATAGTAGTGATCATAGAAGCGAAACGTAGAGGGTGATCAAAAAAGTGATTGCGAAGGGGAGCAATTTTGGGTTGCATCAAGGTGAAGCACTTGGGTGTGTCGGATGACTTGGGGCGACCTAGAGCATCTTCACAATAGGAAATTGGTTGGGAACATTTCCATTATGACATATTCATGTCATGCATCATCGATAACAATAGTTGAGTTGAGTTGGGTTATTGGACAAGTGGGTTGACCGTAGCTTTCATATGAGGTAGCTCTTCACAAAGTTACAACAATCAGTTAACAACAATATGACTTGATAGTCGAACAATGGGTGCATGGTGCCTTGAAGCAGAAGTAGTCAAGGTGCGGATATTGCAAGGCATTGGAGATGAGTTTGGTTGGTTGCATGTGAATTTTGGGACTTGGATGAATTTCTGAAGTCGATGAATGGAATCGACCTTGGATCCTAGCAAAGGTCTTGCAAGTTTGTGAAGCTGTGAACAGTGATTGAGGGGAGTTCATGTGAAGAGTCGATTATTTGGGAAAGTGGAGATCCAAGACAATAGAATTAGAACATGGTTGAAGAGAATGATGTCATTGGAAAGGTATGGTTGGTTTTGAGTTATTTCAATTGTAAGTGTTGAGGTGAGTTCTTTGAAGGGAAGTCAGATGACTTGGTGGTTCAAGTGCAATATTCTTCCATGGTGAGAATTGACAGACTTGAGGGTGACTCAAGTGATGCAGATTCGAAGAAGTCATGTAGTAGTTAGGATGCCTTGATGGGGTGAATGTGCAGAGAGCTTGGGATAAACTTCTTGGATGAGTCCTATGGTGGAATTAGGAAGATTTGGATGCAGTCATGGAGGTGGCTTAGAGAAGTTTCATAATTATTTGATGAGTTATGTGGGACATGTCACTACGGTGAAGTGGGAAGTTAATTTTGTACGTGCCGATTTGGAGAGGATGTGTTAGGTGCCTTAGCGATATTTGTTGGGTCATGTGATGACTTGATGATTCGCAACAATAGTGCCAGATTTTGGATGCTTGTAGGAGGTGCAAGGCAGTTCATTCTAGGAGACAAATAAAGTCAACAAAGGAGTCGACCAAGAATTGTTGGTAGTCAACCTGAATGGGAGAATGCAAACCAAGTGACTTGGATAGTGTTCACTCGCCTTTGGTATGGGACATTAGATGAGGTAGAGTGCACCTTGGTGACTTTGCGGATGATTGTGTGATAACTCAAAGATCCGAAGGGGATCATTGGTTGAGGTTGGCAGAAGTATTGGTTCGAACATGCCTAAGGCATGGAAGTTCTTTGAGGTGACTCATTCTAATTGGAGCACTTTGGATAGTTCATTGGGACATTTGAGGATTGTAGGCGTGTTGGCCACACTCATCGCAAATGCTGAGTTCCAGAGAGATGACTTGACAAAAGGAGGTGAGTTGAGAACTTGCCTTCATTTGGAGGATAGTGTAGACATGCAAATTGTAGCATGAAGAGATTACTTGGGCATGTGTGTTTCTCTTGCTTTGGGAAAGCATTGTTGAGGGTGAATATTGAACATTCTGAGGCATATATAGGTAGAAGTAGAAGCATGGTCAGGTGATGAAGTAGTGAGGCAAGGGAAGTTTGGACGTATAATTCTTGGGGAATATTGGCTAATTGTGCCATGAGGTGGAAAGTGGAGTCAAGTTGTCATGTATGAATTTGTTTCAGGGTGACTTCATAGCATATCAAGGTGAGGGGTGACCTTGCCTTGGTTTGAGAGTTGTGCGGATGGATCGAATTTTGAAATGAAGTGACAAGTTTTTTCATGAGGGTGTGCATTCTCAAGGAGTGTGATGGTTGAACTGGCCATTCAACTAGTACATGGCTTGGGCAAGAGAAGCAACATCACAAAGGGGTCAAGAGTACAAATGGGCTAGTAGGTTCGAAGTGCAGCACTTAGACATTGTGGATGATCTCCTTGACAAAGATTGGATGATGAAAACAGCGGTGAGAAAAAGGATGGACACTTGCCTTGGTATTTGGAGTTGGACAGAGTGACAAAGATGTGGAAGAAAAGACTAAGTTCAAGCATGGGGAGGCACATATCAAGACTTGGATGCAATAGTTGGATTGATCACCCGACGAGTACAGGACTTGATAAGCGCAATGTGTGGATACGTGGAAGAGTTGGTTGAGGTATGGGTGTAGCAACAAGATCACAATATTTCAAAACTTAAGAGAAATTTTGAAGTGAAGTGGGTAGAAGTCAATTGTAGTAGGTAGCGACAACAACAATAGAACCGAACAACAACAAGGAAACAACATCGCAATGAGAGAGTGCAGTGGAGTTGGGTAACTTTCATCCTTGGAGTTGGGTGAAGTGACTGCATTGAATTAGGAATAAGATTATGCGGAGTTGGGTGCAATACAGTTTGGTTTGTGGAAACTTGGGGCTTCCACTTCATAGGAAAACTTGGGTTTTATTCTTTGGACGAATTTGGGGTTTCCAATTGGCACGAAACTTAGGGTTTCCAATAGACTTAGTTGCAGCGGAGGCACACATTCGGGCGGAGACTTGGAGATGGATATTACCAGATTCCTGATTCTTCTGCCTAAGGAAATGGTACATTAGTTTTCTAAGAGAATTTAAAACTGAACCAGGAATAAGAGCAAGGGACATCCAATATACAGATTGAGATTCCAACACCGCTTTCAATAGGATGTATCTACCTCCCAGGGAAAGCCACCGAAAACACCAATTACTGATTTTCTTTTTCATTTTATTAAGGATCCAACCCCAATCACCAGCCCTGTAACATCCAGCTTTTAGGTAGAAACCTAAGTACTTAAACCCCGCCTCTAAGTCCTCGAATTTGAAAGGAAAAAGTGCTTTGAAAGGTCTCATATCCTCTTCCGATAATCCTGCCTCAAGTACTGTAGATTTAGAAATATTAATCATCAATCCAGAAGCTGAACAAAAAGTTTTAAGTAACATGCCGATCTCCATTCATTCCTCTACGCCAGCCTTCGATAGAATCACCACGTCATCCACAAAAAGAACATGTAGAATTTTAATAGTTCTGGAAACTTTCACACCTGAAAGTCTTCCTTCCATCTTCTTCTCATTTAATAATAAGCTTAAACCCTCCATAACAAGGATGAACAATAACAGGGAGAGGGGACATCCATGTCTGAGCCCCCGCCCACTTTTAAAGAAAGCAGTTGGTTCCCCATTTATCAATACAGAATAGGAGGTAGACATTACACAACTCATAATCCACTCTGTCAACTCCAGTCCCATTCCAATCTGAAGAAGTATCATCCTTAGTAAATCCCAACTAATGCAATCGTATGCTTTCTTTAGATCAATCTTTAATACTAATTCTTTTGACATTTTCTTTTTTATACTATGGAGACATTCGTGCAAAATACCTATAGCATCTTGTATTCTTCTCCCCTGAAGAAAACCCAATTGTTCTTCAGATATTGATCTAGACAGCAAAGGTTTGATGCGATTTGCTATTACTTTAGAGATGATTTTGTAGCATAAATTACAGAGTGAAATAGGCCTAAAGTCACCAAAACGCTAAGGTTTGTTAACTTTTGGTATTAATGCAATGAAAGTATCATTTAAACCTCCCACTATTCTGCCTCTAATTCTTTCTTTTTCGGCCATCTCCAGAAGATCTCCCCCCACTGTTTCAAAGAAATGGCTAAAGAACTCTACTGACCATCCATCGGGCCCCAGGCTCTTGTCCTACTCAAATTTCTTTAAAATATGTTCTATCTCCTCCAATTTAATCGGCTCATTAAGGGATCGTGCTTCCTCTTCAGTCACCATTTTTTTGAAAAGTGCAGCAACCCTAACTTGTTCATTAGATGAGGGAGGAGCCCATTCTTTATACATCTCCTTAAAATACTTAACTGCTTCCTTTTTAATGTTCTCTGACCCTGAGACAACACCCCCAGACTCATCCAAAATATCCCATAAGTGTTTACTTATTCTTCTATAGTTTGCAAAATTATGGAATTTTTTTTTGTTATTGTCTCCACTTTGTAGCCAAATATCCCTACTCTGTTGCCTCCAGTATTCCTCCTTTTCCAAAAGAATCTTATTTCTTACTGGTTCTAATTCCGTCACTAAAGATTCTTGGGCCATCCAATTTTTTCTAGTGGAATTTTTATGGATACATTCTGTAATTTCTTCTTCTAGATTCTTTATGTGTGCTTTTGTTCTTAATTTCCTCTACTTCAACCAAACTTGATTCTGAAGCTTGAGATCCTTAAGATTCCAAATAATCCTATGTTGTTTCCCTATTTCACCCAAGTACTTCGGATCATTCCAAAGCTGTTTAACCAGATTCTCAAAACTTAAATCCTGGATCCAATAAGGATTCATCTTGAAAGGAAAGGATAAATGAGTAGTTGGAAGATCTAATGGTGCACCAACAAACCCCAACTACTGGCCCTTTCAGCAACACCTATGAAGTAGATACAGTCTCACCCGAAGCAACAATAGGGGGTTGCAGGACACAAGTGTCTACAACCAGAGGAAATGCAAAGTGAATCCAGAACAACGACGCAATGTAACCTAGAGATTCCTTAACAATCTCCTACTTATCTTCGCAAAGTTAGCTTATACCTTCTATCTTCAATAGGGAAAACATGCATGCAATAACAGTATAACAAACAACAAACAACACACGTCAACCATAAAGAACAACAAGATTTTTGTGGTTCACCCTCTCCCTCGGGCTACGTTCACAGAACTGCGTTTCTTGATATATTAGATGAAAACATATAGTTCTATCTACGCACTTAGATGCAGATTTTTCTCTCTCTCGTTCTCTATATCTCCCATCTCTGTGCACCCAGCTGCAGGGTTGATCTTCGTACCAGCTGAAGATCCAAAATACATAATGCTTTACAACCACAATACTTCTATCTCAATATCGCTCTCATCAACAACAGTGGTAACCACCCTCTCAACTCTTCTAGACCTTTATTTATACGTTACATGACTCTTGGACAACCTTAGACTGAAGTCTAGGTGTCAAAACCCCAGATCCAAACCCTAGGTCCAAACCCTAGGTCCACATGACCCATGTTTTCAGGGCTTCCCCAGCCTGTTTTTCCTTCTTTTCCGCGAAGTGCTCCAAAGCACCCGTTGGTGTCTTTTTCTGCTTGCTGAGTTGTCCACAATCCATATTCTTTGCTTCTTTGTCTTCTTTGACCTTCTCTTTCAATGGCTTGCTTCTCCTTTACCTCGTTCCTTCTTTTATGCTTCTTTAGCCACTTCGACCCTTCCTTGATTTGTGTGCTTCCCATGCAATTCGTACTTTGTCTTTCTTCTTCTTTAATATTCACTTTCTTCCATGACCAAGGGCCAAAAGTAGGTAGAGAGTGAGTGTTTTAGAGTGTGGGAGGGAGAGAGAGGTAGACAAAGAGGGGAGGTAGAGTGTGAGTGTGTTAGAGTGTGGGAGAGGGAGAGAGAAAGACAAAGAAGAGGGGTAGAGATAAAGTGTGAGAGGGAGGGAGAGGGAGACAAAGAGGGGGGGTAGAGGGAGGGATAGTGAGAGGAAGGGAAGCAGAGAGGGAGGCATAGAAGGGGGAGTAGGGAGAGAGTGAGAGGAAGGGGGGGATACAGAGGGAGACATAGAGGGGGAATAGAGCGAGAAAGAGGGTTAGAGAGAGTGAGACTGAGACTAACAACGAGGAGACAGAGAAAGGGTGGGAGAGAGGTGGAAGAGAGAAGGGAGGGAGGGAAAAATGGGAAAAGGGAGAGAGAAAGAGAGAAAGAGTGGAAGAGGGGGGGATATGAAGGGAGTGGTTGTGAGAGTCTGAGGTATGTCAATGTAAGGTCTAGGTCTACGTATTTCCATGCCTTATGATGTATAAGTCCTGTTATGTCTAGGTCTTACCATGTATAGGAGTGTGAGGGAGAGAGAGGGAGACATATAGGGGGGTAGAGAGGGAGAGTTAGAGGGGGGTGGATGTAGGAGATAGAGAGAGAGGGAGGGAGGGAGGGGTAGAGGAATGAATTTTAGGAGCATGTGTGTGTTCCTAGAGCATGTGCATTCTCCTAAGAACATGCACGCGTTCTTTTGAATTCAATTTTTTTGGGCAGGATTGACGAGGTGTATGCTGACTTGGTTGGCTCGGATTTGGGTTCGGGATGACAAACCTAGTCTTTCGATTTGAAAATTGATAAAAACCTCCATTTTTTGAATACTCCTCTATATCTCTGTCTTTGACGTTATTTTTCTACAGGATAAATAATTCACTTTTTGATGAAACTATAGAAATAAATAGAGTCATCTCTAAAGATTTCAAATATATATTTTTTCTAAAAAAATAATATTGTTTACTATTTTTAATATATTTTTGTCTTCACATATATCAAAATCCTAGAATACATATCTCTCTTATTTTTGCTATAACTTTTTCTAGGCTTAACCATTTATCAAATGAGTTATATGTGGCACTAGAGGAGACCAATACCTACGATCTCAAAAAAAAAAGTTTGTTTTTATCATCTTAAGACACTCTTATCCTGCATGAACAAAAGACGTTGTAATTTCAGGCATATGTTGACTTTGATAATTTTAAAAAAATGATAAAATTAATATGAAAATTTCCAAAAAAATACACGACACAAGAAAAACGGGTTCTCTACGAGTATAAAAGTTTTTGGAATGAAATTACATCATTAAGGTACTAAACACCTTCACGAACAAAAACATATACCTTTGTTGGCCCTTGACCAAGTTTTGACGAAACATTGGTCATGTTTGACCATTTTTGGGACTTCGACACGCTGGTCAAAAACAGAGTGCCATGCAGATCTGATATCGAGGGATCTCACGTATTTTGTAGACTTGTGGACCCAGCAAAGGGTTTACTAGGGTTTATGTAATGGGTTATGGGATGTCAGCCCATGAGTTTACCCATGATTAGGCCTTTTTGTAAATGTATAAATAAGTAGCTAGGCGATGTAAGAACTACAAACTATTAGTTGATATTGGCTTAGTGCAAGAAGTTGTAAGTTGCTTTGTGCAAAAGGACTTTGTAAAGTAAGGATTTGTGCTAATAAGGAGTTGGCTCTATGCCTTGACCTATTTTGGGAAGGAGGATATGGTGCGCAGCACGCAGATCTCCTGTCCTCTGTGGATTTTGGCTCTGTGGCTTTGTGCACATGAGAAGATGAATGCAAGAAGATTGAAGAATAATAAATAATAATAAGAATAAGTTGGTGGACGTAGCTTCACATTGGGGTGAATCACGTATATCCTGTGTCTTGATGTGCTTTGTGCGATGTGATTTATGTTTAGTGTTGTTGTTATAATCTATGATGAATGCATCTGATGTTGTTGCTTAGTGCTTAAAGATGAATGAATGCTAGATCTGAATGTATGCTATGTGCTAAGTGATTGGAAGTGCTTGATCTTTATTATTACTTCATTGATCTGTAATAAGGGTTTAATCTGCGATGTGAATGAGACTCAAGAACTAATGCATATTGTTGTCTAAGTGCTCTATTAAGTGTTGTGATCACAGATTTGTGTCCCAGCTTGGTTGTAGACACCTGAGTCCTTCAACCTCCCATGCCTCTACCTCAGGTGAGACTTCATCTTCTTCACAGGTGTTGCTGAAAGGGCCGGTAGTTAGGGTTTTGTTGGTGCGTTGTTGAAGCATTGAACCCTGGGTCTGCCCCTGTGCCAACAAATGGTTTTGTGCCGGGACCTAAAACTGTGATTGCTGGGAACTAAAGAAAAGAGAAATCTTTGTGCATAGATCTATTGTTGTAGTGCACATTATTCTACTGAAATTGCGAAGCTCTGTGCTAAGAAAGAAACCTGATCTGAAGAAAAGAGGTAAGATCTTAAAGATTTTTGCTCTGGTAAAGGTAAGATAAGTGGAAATTTTTTCTTCGAAAGTATGAATCTAGGTATGTTTGATAGATTTTGTCCTAGTCTGAAAGATAGGGCACAATTAGAAGAAAGAGTTGATCTGAATAAATTTGATAGAAATAGAGAAAGATATGTTATTCCTATGCATAGAAAGAATTTTTGGACTAATAAGTGGATGTAGGAACCTAGAAAGAATTTTTGCAGATTGTAGGTCCAACACTGTGATCCCAGTGCGTAGTACATGAGAGGCTGGGGATCGTTTAAAAGAATGAGAGGATTAACACTGTGTTATAACTGCAGACGACCGAGACATCTTGCTAAGGAATGCCCTGGTACAGGTCCTATTTATCTTTGTTGTAAAGTTATTGGTCATGAGGTTGAGGATTTCCCAAGGATGATTGCTAAAGTTGAAAAGATGAACATGAAACAAGAAAACTATAAAGAAGGTCAAGAGACTAAGGATATGTTAAAGAATCTTATAGAAAAAGAGTCTGAGACTATGTTAATACAGTTAAAAGAAGTAATGGATGACCACAGAGATATCAGTTTACCAGAGATCCTGAAAGAAAAATAGTGCATAGTTACAAGAGTAAATGACTTCGACATAGACTGTGTATTAGATGAAGAAACACACATGAAAATTATCCCAGAAAGCACTTGGGAAATTTTGGGAAAGCCTGCTATGGTACCTTCATTGGGAAGGATAGGCTTGTTTAAAGGAAAGATGATAACCCTATGTGGAAGAGTTACTAATGTACCTATGGTTGCTCATGAAACATCGACTCAAGAATAATTTGAAGTTATTAGGTTTGTTGAGAACAACACCCATTTTCCTCTTTTGTTAGGAAAGAGTTGGATTGAGAAGGATCAGATCAGAAGGAAAGCAAAGGAGGAAGTTGCAGAACAAAAAAAGAAATAACTAAGGGATCTCATAGCTAGAAAAATAGAGTGACTAATAGAAGAACAAGAGGATAAGTCGAAGCAGTAGAAGGAAAGAGAAGTAGTTGTCAAAGTTGAAAGAACGTAAGAAGTCTTGAAGAACCTATCCATGCAAGAAAGAAGAATACCTACCCTGGAGTTAATAAGAGAAGAGGTATTACCTTTGAACCCTTTGAAATAACATTAGCAGTGCAAAGTCACTATGCTCATAGAAGATAAGAATAAGAATGGAAAGAGGAACCCCGAGATTCATATCACAAGAAAGAAGGCCATGAAGCTCAATAAGAAGAAAGATAAGTTGCAGGAAGCTACAAAGAACAGAAGGAGGACTTCGCAGAAGGCAGGTCTGCAGGATCTGAACCTCGCCGAAATAGCAGAACCACACAGAATGGGACTTCGCCATGGTGAAGCTATATGACCATTGGAGGCGCCCCGACCGTTAGAATAACGCCCAGGAACGGCTAGAAAATGCAGTTATGAGAGAATAGATTGTTGAGACTGCACCCTAATGGAATGATTCGTATTGATTGAGGCATTCCTGCCCATTGGAGGAATCTATTACGACACTTTCTTATTTAACCTATCTGACGTTGCGCCAGGACCACTTTTTCCACCCATGATTATCCAAGCTAACAGAGAATCGATTGTATCCCACGCTGTGATTTATAGACCTCACCATCTGCTTGATTACCTCTCTTGTTCGTTCGCCTACCCGAGCTATTTGGTTTCAAGTGCGAATGTCGGGCACACATAGCATGTTAGAGAAGTCTATGGAGGAGATTCTTGTGGGCCTCATGGTTGAGAGAGTTATGTCTGTAGGAATACATGCGTCGTCGACTGGGGGCCTTCAAGCATCCCCCTCGATTGCACATCATTCTAGCTGATCTGTGACTGAGAAGCGAAGAAAGCATCGCGATGATCTAGCTAACGCGAAGCAGATCTCGTCGGTCTTGCGAGATTATATATCACCTTTGGCTGGCATAGTTAGCCATGACAGTATCCCACGTGACTTTGAGTACACATTGATCACTGCGTACATCCCGAAGGGGATACGCATAGTTGGACCTCAGTTAAGATAGATCCCAGCCTTGAAGAACAACGACTTCAACCTCAAGTTCAGGAAGAACTATGCGATGTTCATGCTGCATAGGTATTTGATGAAGATGACTGGGAAGAAGTCGCACATAGTCTCCCAGTCGTGAAATAAAGAGCTCGTGCATTCAACGATACTGAACGTGATGAAGATACCTCACTTTGGTCGAAATCAGGAGGTTAACGCCTGCGTTAAACTCCTCCTGTCGTTCTATCACAGAGGATATCTATGTCTCAACATGCATGTCACTGTGGATCCGACATTGATCCACCTCACTACAGGACTGAGTATGCAGGGACCGGACCCTCAACAGTTCTACCCAGGGAAGACTTCAGATCATTCCCTAGCAAAGCTCATAAAGGAGGACTATGGCGATGTAGAAAAGGGAAAGTGAGGCTACAAGGTAAACTCCATCCAGGATGGCGCAGTGCGACTAGCTTGTCAGCTTATAGCTGGCAAGCTCGTCAGAAAGAACCATCCCATGCAGGTCATGGGATTCGTAGTAGACTTCGCAGGAAAGTGCGTAGAAGGAATGCAAATGAACTGGGTGAGTTACCTCGTCAACAAGCTCGAGAAGGACTGTCGTGAAGCACAGGATCAAGGATATGAATTCCATTTCAGTTTGTTACTTATACTGATTGCATTTGTCGCTTGGCAGATGCCGGAAGGAGCGACATTTCTAGAAGTTGAGCCATCGGAGCCGTTGGCTGCAAGGTTCTCCACCTTGTGGTATACAAATGACATGTTGAAGTAGTGGCAGTTGAACGCTATCTTCCATGCCTACTACCAACAACTGAAGCGTGTTATTGAGGCATTTCCATGCATGAAACCGAACACATTGCACCAGTACAGACCGCTAGCGAAGTTCTGTGTAGATCGACACTTTATCTACATCATTGGGTGTAGGGATGAGAGTAAGGAGGAGCTATAGTCCTATTATAAGATGACTGATGAAGATATGGAGGAGATCACCAAAGAATGGCCAACAAAGTTCCTTGTACTGGTGGAAGATGTAGAACTCTCGGACCTCGACATCATCGAAAGTCCCTTGGTTACTCGGTTCGAGCATGATGGATAGGCTAGCGCGAAGAAAAAGAAGAAAAACGAGGAAGTGCAGAACATAGAGACTGACAGTGCCTCAGAGGAAAGTGTGCCTGACTCACCTACAGGAGGATGAGGAGACGAAGTAAATGGAGAAGAAGGAGGGGACGAAGGAGAAAATCAAGACAAAGCCAAAGCTACATCGCCTCAAGATCCCCCTATTGGAACAAAGGCTTCACAGAAAAGGAAGGCCTCTCCAGAGAAACCTTCGACAAGAAAGAAGACCCGTGCCAATAAACCCCAGTCGAAGAATGTGTTCACAGAGGACGATGTTGGTCTAATCATTGCAGCCGTGGAGGATGCTTCAGAGGATATCTTACAGAGACATGGAGTGAAGCAGGAAACGTTGTATGAAAGAATCGAGAAGGAGTTGAAAGAGATACAACAAGACATCCATTCGAGTCGTGCAGTACCTAATGTGCCTTCTTCATTGAAGATCACAGAATTGGGGGATGAACCCACCCAATTACAAAGGCTAGCATATGAAACAGAGGCTCAACTTCATCGAGTCCATGAAGAAAAGGAATAAGCTATAGAATCCCTGAGGAAAGAAAATGAGGATATCATGGAGCAACTACGAGTTGTGCAGTCCTGTGTAACCGCCTATGAGAAGGAGAAGGATGAAATTCAGGTGATGTTCAAGGAGGACAAAGTAATGATACAGAAGGAAAAATACCAGTTGCTCGCAAAGCAGTCTACGGTCAAAGAAGCGGTGATTAAAGCGCTTCGCTCTGTGTCAGGATTGGCATAGGGGGAAGAAGAGTCAGCCGAGATTTAAGTGGGGAAGCTTGCTAAGGCCATTCAGTAGCTTCAATCAAGGGTAATGGAGTTAGAGCTCCAAGTAGTGTTGATCACTTCGCAAGAAGTGTGCGATCAGAGGGAGGAAGCCTCCAAGAGCGTAGTTGGAAGGATCAGGTCCCTCGTCTTAAAATGTAAGAAGTTAAGTGATCGAAGTGTGAAGACCTATGAACACCTTGCAGAAGATCCGGAGCTAAGGAAATTGGAAGCACAACTACAGGAGGCCCAATAGCAGACATCCACCGTCTAGGCACAGATGAAGTCACTCACTGCAGTTAAGAAAATGAAGAGATCACAAGAGAAACACAGAGTCCAGCAACAGGTTAAAACCATACAGAGGAGAGTCATGGAGGTTACACAGAGACTACAGCCAGTGCAGGACGAAGCCTGCATGAGTTTTGAAGAGATTGAAGGACAAGGCTCACAGCTAGACCAAGTGGTTGCAATAGTGGAACGGTGCCTGGAAGGGCCTGTTACAGAGCAAGTGATTTAGGAGCTCGCCAAGCAGGAGGCTTTGGCGAAGCAGAAAGTCAAGGAAACTCGAGCTAATCTCGAGGCCTTTGAAGCAGCGTTGCCCAGATCTGAGTGACTCGGGATGAGTCACAGGTGAGTGTTAGGGGCTTGTTGGCCCTCGACCAGGTTTTGAGGAAACATTGGTCATGTTTGACCATTTTTGGGACTTTGACAGGCTGGTCGAAGACGGAGCGCCAGGCAGAGATGAGATTGTGGGATATCACGTATTTTTCAGACTTGTGGACCCAACAAAGGGTTTACTAAGGTTTATGTAATGGGTTATGGGATGTTGGCCCATGGGTTTACCCATGACTAGGCCTTTTTTTAAATGTATAAATAAGTATCTAGGCGATGTAAGAACTATGATCTACTAGTTGATATTGGCTTAGTGCAAGAAGTTGTAAGTTGGTTTGTGCAAAAGGACTGTGTAAAGTAAGGCTCTGTGCTAATAAGGAGTTGGCTTTGTGCCTTGAACTGTTTTGGGAAGGAGGATCTGGCGCACAACACACAGATCTCATGTCCTCTGCGGAGTTTGGATCTATGGCTTTTTGCATAGGATCAGATGAATGTAAGAAGATTGAAGACTAATAAAGAAGAAGAAGAAGAAGTTGGTTGACGTATCCCCACACTGGGGTGAACCACGTATATCATGTGTCTTGATGTGCTTTGTGCGATGTGATTTATGTTTAGTGTTGTTGTTATAATCTATGATGAATGCATATGATGTTGTTGCTTAGTTCTTAAAGATGAATGAATGCTAGATCTGAATGTATGCTACGTGTTAAGTGATTGGAAGTGCTTGATATTTATTATTACTGCACTAATCTGTAATAAGGATTTAATCTATTATGTGAATGAGATTCAAGAACTAATGCATATTGTTGTCTAAGTTCTCTATTAAGTGTTGTGATCACAGATCTATGTCCCAACTTGGTTGTAGACACCTGAGTCCTACAACCCCCTCTGTCTCTACCTCGGGTGAGACTTCATTTGCTTCACAGGTGTTGCCGAAAGGGTCGGTAGTTAGGGTTTTGTTGGTGTGTTGTTGAAGCGTTGTACCCTGGGTTTGCCCCTGTGCCAACAACCTTATATTTTGTTGGAAAAATAAGATACCATTGTTAGAAAAAATCAAATTTGACATATTTATTCACAATGTATATGAATAAAAGTTGTATATTCAGAAAGATAATTCAATTTCATACATTTCATCTTCTTACACCATATTCAAATTCATTGTAAAAATACCTTGAATAATCCCTCCAGGTTAACAAATTGTTGTTTTCCCAAGTTTGTATTGCCACTAACGCATCATCAGAGACCATCATTAGCTTGCACATACCCTCACATGCTCCCTAGTGTTTTGGTTGATATTTGTGTCCTTTTTTCTTTTTGGAGTAGGCATGTGCTTGAGGATAGGAATCCTAGAGATGCCTTGTTTGTTGACAGAGTCACATTAAAAAGAAATATTTTGATAATATAGAATTTGAACCCATCTAAAATTGTCCCACTATAAGATCATGTTGTTTGGGA
>ML800478.1:140906-152345 GCA_009831015.1 Picea engelmannii | reverse complement strand
CTTTGGATGTTTGACGATTTTAACCACTTCATGGCGTTAAAATGGTGGGACCTGTTATCGGGTCTCTCTATTTTGGTGTGCCTTACTTTTGGGGGATTAAAACTTAGTTAGAGTAGCATTGGGTCTTCAGCTGGAGACTTTTTCGTTTTATTTGGAGGCTTTACCAACTTTGGCACCGTTTTGGTGGGGTTTTTTCCATTGGATTTCTTACTCAGTGCGCTCCACATGTCATTGGTGTAACCTGTATTAATTTTTGTACAGACCTATGTTATGACTGCATGTATTTTCAGGCAGGCAGTCTTTAACTTCTTTTATTATAGGTATTAACTGAGTCCCTTGATTAGTGGTTCTCCTCGATATTCAAACCCGAGTTGCCTTCAGTGGAAGTCAAGTGGCACGTCTCTGGTTGGTTCAGCTACTTCCATGACGAAAGCAACCTTCAAAGCACTCACGAGTGCGGTCGATGAGGTTGTATGGGAACAAGAAGGCTTGTTTAATCTATTTGACAAGACTTTAACTACCCAGCTACCAACACTTGAACCCTCTTCTGAGCTTTCGAAGCAAACCGTGGAATCATTTCCCTCCTCCTTTGCGGGTAGAGTTGTTGGAGTGAGGCCGAATATTGAGCGTTCTGGTCTTACAATGACAGGGTGTGTTGTAACTATCGGGGCTTAAAATCTATGGGGTGGTGGAGAGAATTTTCCGGCGGGTCGAAAGCATTTTCCTAAAAGACAGTTAAATAAGAAGTCGTGGTTGCCTGATCGGGCATGGCAGAAAATGGTGTTGGGTGATGATTTCAGTATGGAGGAAGCAATGAGCTTGGCTTTGATTACATTGGTGGGTATATTCTCATACCGTTCACTCTGTTTCACTCCTATGCTTAGCTGGATGGAGGCGAACTGGTCTCCCATGTTAGGATATACACCAGAGTTCTTTTTTCTCCTGCGTGGCTGGTTCGGTTTCCGTTTTCATTCGATAGAGGATGTGGAGAAAATCCTAGGTAGGATTTGGCCTTTTGATGGTGGGAGCTTAATGCTTAAGATATGGAGTATCTCTTTCGATCCAGCGTAGGAGTATTTCCATTTCAGACACCTGTGAATTCTGCTCCCGGGGCTTCTGTTAAATTTATGGAACAAAAGTGCATTAATGGCCATTGGTAATGCATTGGGATGCTTTATATGTGATCCAGATGGATATTGGTGGCCACCTGCCTATTCCACTTGGACCCACACCATTTTTTCTTTCAGTTTCCTTAATTGTAGCACATTTTACTATTTTTAGCAGTTCTTCGGGTCCTGAACTTCCGGAGCTGTTTTGAGGCCCTAAACGACGTTTTTTTGGGCATGAATGCTCCGACGAATATGAGTCCATTCTAGACTCAATATCTGTTGTTAGCAGTGTAGTCCTCGGATAGATATTTCTAACGATGTATCATGTGCGTCAAACAGAGATAGTATGCCAAAGTTACGACCCCGGGAAATTGATGTACCAATTTATCCCAACGGGGCCCATATTCTGGCATTTCATCTCCTAGGGTTAGGTTTTTGGATGTTTAGGGTTTTCCATTGTTTCTCAATAATATATAGGCCTTAGAGCCTCATTGTAACAGGTAGTTCAGAGGCCAGTATCCGCCACATCTCTTCTCAGAGATAAGCTACCAGCGCCCTAGCTAGTTTATTTCCATTCTGTCTGTAATCATTTTCCAGTCATTTGTTATTAATGAAATGAAGTCTTATTTCCACTGCATCTCTGCGTTTATGTGCATTTCTATATTTCATTGTGTTCCTACATAAATCTGGATCAGTGGTATCAGAGCGGTCTGCTCATTCTTGATCTTTCTTTGCATGTCCCCAATGAGGTCGGGGTATAAGGAGTTGGGGCTCGATCTGGTAGAACCTTTGCAAGATCGGTCTCTCAAACCCCGCCCATGGGGGAAGAAAATAAAGATGAGGGAGCAGGAGATCCTATCAAAATGTTGCTCGAGGAGGCCCTTGATAAATAAAGGAATGCGATGATGGACAACTTTGCCCAGATTCTTCAACAGATTCCCACTAGCGGCGCATTGACATCCAACAGCCACTCTGGAGGCGCCACTCCTTTTAAGGTACAAGTAAACTTTGACATTCCCATATTTGAGGGCCAAATAGATGCAGATGTTGTACATAGATGGTTGAACCTGTTAGAAGGATATTTCTCAGTTCATGAATTTTTCGACCGAGAAAGGATTATTTTCGCACTCCTCAAATCCGCCCCCCATGTCAAGGACTGGTGGGAAACCTACTCGGAGCAATAGGGCGAGGCGAAACCCTCTCTGTTCTCGGCCACACCCACTTGGAATTATTTTCGAGATGCCATCAAGGAACAATATTATCCCGTGGGGAGCTATGAGGACAAATACATACAATGGACTATGCTGCGGTAGCAAAGGGACCAAGATGTGCATGAGATGACGAATCTGTTTCATACCCTATGCACAAAGTTGGGTATCAAATATTTAGAGAAACATTTGGTGTTAAAGTATCGCAGTTGTCTTCACAGATACATTCAGGAGGAAATGGAGTTCCTTGACATTTCCTCGCTTGGTGTGGCATATCGATATGCTGCCAAGATTGAGTAGAAGATCAAACAGAAAAAGCGAGACTTTGGGTCTGTGAATCAAAAGCAAGGGAAAGGTACCCCCAAACCGCAGAACAAAGAACCAAGCCAAGGCGGAGTGGCCCATGATAACCTGCCAAAGCCACAAGCAAAGAAAAACACCACGAAGCCAAAAAAGGACACTGGGAAGTGGTGTGAGTTCCATAAGAGATCCACTCACAACACAAGTGAGTGTCGGGCCAAGCAGTCATTGGTAGCCGAGTTGAAGGCTTCCGAATCAGATGCATGCTCTGACTCTGAATCAGAACCTGATAAGGGGAACGATAGGGGGAAGCAGATTATCAATGTGAATCCCAACGCCACCATTGCCACCACGAAGATCTAGAAGGAGGAACCAGAAGATCCAGAGGAGGCAGAGCGTCTCTTCCATTCTAAGATGTGGGTAAAGGGTTCCCCATTGCAGTTCATTGTCGACAGCGGGAGCCAGAAGAACCTCATATCGCTAGAGGTCATGAAGCGGTTGGGCTTGCTGACCACAACACACCCACAACCATACACCATCAAGTGGTTGCACCAAGGACGCGTCGGCCAACAATGTCGCCTTCCCTACAGCATCAAGCCCTTCACGGATGAGGTATTATGTGACATTGCTCCTCTTGATGTTTCTGATGTATTATTAGGCCAACCGTACTTGTGGAAGTGACATGCTATGTATGAGTCCAGGCCTTGTGTTTTTATTATCACCTTGGGCAATAATTTGTATAGGATACCGGAGATAGCACCGCCTACCACCATCTCTTTGGTTACTACAAAACAATGCAGTAAGCTCATTTCCAAAACCAGGAAATTTGTTTTCCTGATGATCCACCCTCACGGAAAGAGGAAGACTGTGGCCATGACCTCCAGACAAGGCCCTGCTGCACGAAAAAAATAGATGGATAAGGTCATGGAGGAGTATGAGGACATCTTCACCTCCCCCACAGGGGTGCCTCTACAGTGCCAAGTCAAGCACCCCATCGATCTAACCCCAGGTGCACCGCTGCCCAATGGACCCATCTATCGACGCTCTGTTCTAGAGAATGATGAAATCAAGAGGCAAATTCAGGAGCTATTGCAGAAAGGTCACATCCAACCTAGTTCATCACCCTGTGGGAGCTCGATCATGTTGGTGCAGAAGAAGGATGGGACTTGGCGACTTTGCATTGACTATCGGGCACTGAACAAGATCATTGTTCGGAATAGGTACTCGATCCCATGGATTGATGACCTTCTGGACCAACTCAAGGGGGCGAAATATTTCAGCAAGATCGACTTGAAGTTGGGGTATCACCAGGTACCAATTGAACCCTCTGATGTGTGGAAGACTGCCTTCAAATCCAAGGAGGGCCTTTTCGAATGGTTGGTCATGCCATTCGGGTTGACGAATGCCCCTGCAACCTTCATGAGGCTAATGGACAACATCCTATAGCCATTCACCAACTCATTTGTAGTGGTGTACTTGGATGACATTCTGATCTTCAGCTAGACTTGGGAAGAGCACTTCCACCAGATCCGATAGGTCCTCCAAACACTGCGACAACACAAGTTGTGTGCAAATTTGGAGAAATGCACTTTTGGCATGACCCAGGTTCAGTATCTGGGATACATTATTGATGAGAGGGGGGTGCATGTGGATCCAGCAAAGATCCAAGTCATTCAGGATTGGCCAACCCCAACCACCCTAACAGAGCTCCACATCTTTTTAGGTCTTGCCAATTTCTACCATAGGTTTGTGTTGGGATTCTCTCATATCACTTGGCCCTTGAGTCAAGTCACCAAGGGAGGAGCTAAAGCAAAATTCTTTTGGTCCGAATCTCAACAGAAGGCATTCGGGGAGTTGAAGCATCGCCTCTGCTCTGCACCAGTGCTCACATTACCAGACTTGCAACAACCGTTTGAGATCGATACAGATGCCTCTGACTATGCTATTGGGGCAGTCCTTACTCAACATGGGCATCCAGTGGCATATCACAGTGAGACACTTTCCGACACAGTCCAGAAGTGTCCCACTTATGACAAAGAAATGTATTCCATTGTGCAGGCTTGTCGGCAATGGAAGAATTACATTTTGGGAAAGGAAACGGTCATCCACACAGACTACCGACCCCTACAGTTCATACAGACACAAGGGAAGTTGCAGAACGATCGCCATCAGAAGTGGTCCACATACCTGCAACAGTTTTATTTGAACATTAAGTACAAGAAAGGTAGCACCAATAATGTTGCAGACTGCCTCAGTCGACCACCCATCGTGGCACTAACCAATGTTCTCAACTCTTGTGGGCACGAGACTTCCGATTGGCCGCTTCTCTACACAAGTGATCCAGAATTTGACCACACATACAATACACTCTTGGAGGGTAAGCAAGTTCCCAATTTTTACCTCCAGGATGCTCTGCTTTGTCACCTAGGACACCTTTGTGTTCCTTGAAGCGAGTGTGCCAAGATGATTTGGGAGGCACACTACAGTCGGGTCACTGGGCATTTCGGGGTCGAGAAAACCATGGCAGTACTGCAAAAGTATTTCTATTGGCCAAACCTTCAATAGGATGTCGGGAAGTAAAAAAAGTCATGCACTGCTTGTGCCATTGCCAAACCGACCATCAAGAAGCAAGGCCTCTATACTCTACTTCCTACCCGAAATCGACCTTGGGAATCCATCTCTATGGATTACATGTCGGGCCTTCCTTCTACTAACCATGGCAATGACTGTGTTTTTGTGGTCGTCGACCGATTCTCGAAGATGTCCATTATGATGGCCTGCAAGAAGAATATCATAGCAGAAGCCACTGCTAAAATCTTCTTTGAACAAGTGTGGGTAAACTTTGGGATCCCACAGTCTATCATCTCAGATCAGGACAGCAGGTTCCTCAGTAGATTTTGGTCTAGCCTCTGGTCGATGTTGGACACCAAGCTCACCAAGTCCACAACTTTCCATCCGCAAACTGATGGCTAGACAGAAAACGTCAACCGGATGATTGTACACATTCTACGCATGTACAAATCAAAGCATCCGTGCACATGGGATGAGAGCCTCCCATCTACAACACAACTACAACCAGGCTCTCCATAGCTCAACTAGCCACAACCCCTTTCAAGTGGGCTTGGGATTCTAGCCACTATGTCCCATTGACGTAGCCATGCCATTTGCGGCTACTCAGGCAGATTCAACCCATGTCCAGTCTGAGGCTGATAAGGAAAACAGCTTCATTGAGCGCATTCAGCACATCCACCAACAATTTCATGACATCTTGGACAGAGCCAATGCTAAGTACAAGCAACGACATGATCAACATCGGGTGCCACACAACTTCCAGGTGAGCGACAAAGTGTGGCTACATTGGCAAAAGGAGCACCTCGCTAGACCCTACCGCAAGATTCACCCGCTCCGATATGGGCCATACACCATCACCAAGGCTGTAGGGGACAATGCCTTATAGATCAGTATTCCACCATTCCTTCGTCTACACCCAGTGTTCAATGTGGATCGCCTTCAACCCTACTTTCCACCTCTACTAGACACATATGACATGGTAGAACAACTCACACCAACAGAGTTAAACCCAGATTGCATGGAACAAGCCACAAATGATCAAATTATGGACACACAGATCAAGAACACCCGCCAACAGAGGATCCATCTATATCGAGTTGTCAAAGCAGGCTAACTCCTTCACCAGGGCAAGTGGCTCACCAGGGACCAAGTTCAGCAGAAGTTTCCTCATCTCATGGAGGAACTCAACACAATGGGGACCATTGCTTCCTAAGGGGGGAAGAATGATCTAGGTGGATATTGGTGGCCACCCACCTATTCCACTTGGACCCGCACCATTGTTTCTTTTAGTTTTTCAATTTCCTTAACTGTAGCACAATTTACTATTTTTAGCAGTTCTTCGGGTCCTAAACTTCCAAAGATGTTTTGAGGCCCTAAACAACGTTTTTTGGGCATGAATGCTCCGGTGATTATGAGTCCATTCCAAACTCGATATTTTTTGTTAGCAGTGTAGTCCTCAGATAGATCTTTCTAACAATGTATCATGTGCGTCAAATGGAGATAGTATGCCAAAGTTACGACCCCGGGAAATTGATGTACTAATTTACCCCAACAGGGCCCATATTCTAGCATTTCATCTCCTAGGGTTAGGTTTTTGGATGTTTAGGGTTTTCCATTGTTTCTCAATAATATATAAGCCTTAGAGCCTCATTGTAACAGGCAGTTTAGAGGCTAGTAGCTGCCACATCTCTTCTTAGAGATAAGCTACCAACGCCCTAGCTAGTTTATTTCCATTCTGTCTGTAAGCATTTTTCAGTCATTTATTATTAATGAAATGAAGTCTTATTTTTGTTGCATCTCTACGTTTATGTGTATTTCTGTATTTCATTGTGTTCCTACATAAATCCGGATCAATCTGTGTGGATGACAATTCTCTGTGTGCGCTGGAACGAAAAATAGGTAGGATATTGGTAGAGGTTGATATACATTGTGGATTGTTGGAAACACTGGACATTCAATGGAGGGATCAATATATTTCATAGAGACTTGACTACTTGGGGATACCGTTCCATTGTACCCTCTGTAGAAAGACAGGACACCTGAGAAACTCTTGTCAGGGCTACGAGGAGGAGGAAGAATCAGAGAACTCCCAACTCCGAAAAATGCCAAGAGTTGATTCGCCAGAATTTGTCTCGGCTGCTCGAGAAGTACCTTGCCCTCTCTCCTCAGACTCTCCAAACGAATCGGGTTCAGAAACTCTTATAGGTAAGTTAAAATTTCATTGTCCTAGTCTTTTTAATACTCTCACTACTTGGGAAAAGATTGTGTTGGATGCGTCATCTCTACCTGGGACTAAATCTGCTAGCCCTCCATGTGACCCTACTCTAGCTTCTCTACTTGTTTCCGAGTCATTAGAGTACCATTTGACATCTGGGTTGGGTTCCGCGCCCTTGAGAGATCTCTCCCTTACTTCAGGGGTTTTCAAACCTGCTCATGACTTGGTAAGGGCCCACTCTACTTGTTCGGAACCCAGGGTAAGTCTCTCGGTATCTGTTAATCACTCTATGGATGTGGGGGCTACCTTTCCTGATTTCCATGCAACAAAAGAGATCACAGGGATGGGGGAATACTTGGGGGGGACTGAGCCCTACTTACTTTCTAGTTATCCGGAGGCTATCCTAGGTGAATGTTCACTTAGGGAGACGTTGGAGTCTTTAGTTCATCCTACTCGGGAGGCCAATACCTCAGTGTCGCTTACGACGTATCAAGGTAATTATATCTTACCCTTGCTGAGCTTTACTGATTTAGTGAACCTTTCTGAACTTTGCTATGGGGGAGTAGGATCAAGTTATGCATGGTCTAAAGGAATGGGTTTTGAGACTTCCCCGATAAAGACGAGAAGTGCCCGAAAGTAGGCCACTCTCTCGGTGACTGCACCTGTTGTTAATTCTTCTTCTGCTATAGACTCTAGGGTGCTTAGAGGCATGAAATCCCTTGCCCGTTCCAGACCATGATTCTGTTATCCTTAAATATTCGTGGGGTGGGAGGGACCCTTAAACAAGCCTCCATGCACAGAGTTTGTAGAAAAGTTAAGCTGGATGTGAACATTTTACAAGAAACACTCGTAGATGAGGAAAAGGCACGTCACTTCATGCTAAAATTTGTTCCTAGTTGGTGTACTTGCGCGGTCAGTTCTATTGGAAATTCGAGAGGGATTTTGGCAGCTTGGGATCCAAACAAGTTGATGTTGGTGCCCTCATTGTGTATTGGGGGTATTATGCTTAAAGGCATCTCACTTGAAAACAAACAGGATATATATTTTTTAAATGTTTATGGGCCCTGTGTTGAGAGAAAGGTATTTTGGGATTGAGTGGTTCTGGGGGTTTACTAGGCTCTAAGAATCTGATTCTTGCAGGTGACTTAAAATTTACTTTAGGAGCTGGTGAATTCTGGGGTGCGGTAGCACAACTGGAAAACTTGTTGTTTATTTCATGAATAAGATGTTGGAACATCATTTGATTGACTTGGTACCAGTCGAGACTGTTCCGACCTGGAGGAATGGTAGAAGTGGCAGGGACAGTATTTCAAAGGGTCTGGATAGAGTAATTGTCTCGGAAATCCTTCTAAATGATGTGGGTAGGTTTCGGTCTTGGGTGGAAATTCCTTTTGTTTTGGATCATGCACCGACGACAATTCAGCTCGAATTTCAACCTTTCTCGATGACATATCCTTTTAAATTAAATCCTTCTTGGTTGAATGAGGCAGATTTCACGCCTATTGTTTGTGATGTTTGGCGAGATCCTGGTTTTTTAGTGGAAACAAATGTTCAGATCAGGTTTGTTTGGAAGCTGAAAGTCTTAAAATCTCAGATCAAATCTTGGGTGCGGATTAGACGATCTGAAAAACAAAAAATAATATCCTCTCTTGAAGAGGATATCAGGGCTACTCTTTCAAATCTACCAAGATCTGGGCTTTACCCTTTAAATTCTTGCAGATTGAAGTCTTTGGAGACAAAACGCAACCGTCTTCTACTCATTAAGGAAGAACATTGGCGACAAAGAAGTCGTGCAGCTTGGTTAAAGTGTGGCGACCGGAATACTAAGTAATTTCATAAAGTCGCTAGCGCGAAGAGGAATCATAAACATCTCTGGTATATCTGGGATGATCTGGGGCAAGAACATAGAGGATAAGAAGCTCTTAAGTCCGAGGCAAATAGATATTTCAAGAAATTATTTACTAAGGATCCCCATATCTCACCTGCGGATTAATTGAATCTTGTTCAATTGTTTTCTCATTTTATATCCACTGAGGATTCTACTCACATTGATAGATCGGTCACTAAACAGTAAATTTTGGATATATTGAAACTCTTTGTAGTTGACAAAAGTCTAGGCCTAGATGGGTGGATAGTTGAGTTTTATACGAAATTATTTGATGTTGTGGGTGATGACCTAGTGGACTTGGTTGAATACACAAGGACTAGAGGGAGGATCAAAAGTTCCTTAAATTCTACATTATTGGCGCTAATCCCAAAGGAGAATAATCCTCGGACCTTTGGGGATTATAGACCAATTGTGCTTTGCAATCTATGCTACAAGATGATTTCTAAGGTTATTGCAAATAGGATTAAACCTATTCTTTCGAGGGAGCTTTCATGTGAACAACTTGGATTCTTAAAGGGCAGGAAAATTTTGGATGCCATTGGTACTGCAGAAGAATGTATTCATAGTATTAAAGCTAGAAAACAAAAATCCTTGATTCTCAAGCTGGATCTTAGGAAAGCATATGACTGTGTCAATTGGGATTTCCTTCGCATGATATTTGTACAAACGGGTTTCAATGTTCATTCTATAAATTGGATAATAAGTTGTGTGGTTAGCTCCTCATTTTCGGTACTGATCAATGGGGAGGCATCTCCTTCCTTCACTAGTGAACGAGGATTGCGCCAAGGATGCTCGTTCTCGCCATTACTCTTCATTATTGTTATGGAAAGCATCAGTCTCCTTTTAAAAAAGGGACAAGCGGATGGCAACTTATTAGGCTTTAAGGTTTCCAGGATTATAAAAATTCTACATCTTATATTTGTTGATGATGTTCATATCATGTCTAAGGCTTCTTTGGATGAATGGTAGGTGATCAAATCAATACTAGATTGGTTCTGTTGTGCTTCGGGATTAAAAATTAGTCCTCAAAAATCAACATTTCATTTTTCTGGGATCCATGGAGTAATTCTGGAGCAGTTCAGGACTTTGTTTTCATATAATTTTGTAGAGATGTCTGTGGGTTTTCGCTACTTAGGGTACTTTCTAAAAGCGGAGAAGAGTACCTTTGAAGATTGGAGATGGCTAACTGTAAAATTTGAAAAAAGGATCAAATAGTGGTGCAATCGGTGGCTGACACTTGGTGGAAGATTTACACTTGCTAAATCAGTTCTTGAAACTTAATCTGTCTACTGGATGGCCCCGGTGGTGGTTCCAGCCTCTGTCCTCTCTAGGATCCGCATGCTTATCTTTGAATTCCTCTAGTCAGGGGGTGGAAAGACTCAGGGAATACATCTATGTAGCTGGGAGACGATTGCAAAGCCAAAACACCTAGGTGGTTGGGGTATCCAGAATCTTTTCCTTTTTAATCGTGCTTTGGCAACAAATTCATTGTGGCAAGTTTTGTTTAAGTGGTCAAGGATAAATATTTCCCCTATTTCTCAGTGGCAACTTGGCTTCGAATAGCTTAGCCTTTATAATCTGTAGCTTCGTAGATTTGCAAAAGTTTGTTGAAGTCTTTACCAATCATCACCCAGTGGATTAGTTGGAATCCCGGGAATGGATCCTCGATCTTAATTGGTTTGGATAATATCTTGGGGATATGATACCCTTCTTTATTATCCCCAAAACTTCGTGAGGCACTAAAGGTGAAAAACATATGTTATCTATTTCAAGCTTCGGCTCAGGTATCATTGGGTTTTGTTACCAATCAATGGAAATCTAGTGGCGACTTAGAGCTCACAGGAAATCTGGCAGTGGAATGGTTTGCTTACTGTAAGGCTCTCATTATGTCGGGCATTCAACTACATGCTAAAGATGACTCACTGATTTGGATAGGTGGTGATCTTTCGGGCTTTATCACTGTCAAAAACGTTTACAATGCCCTGCTAAAGGATTACTGATCGACTCTTATTATAGGATGGCGAAGACAACTATGGGCATGGGATCTGGAACAAAAGATAATTTTTTTTAATGGCTGGCACTGGAAAATAAAATTCTTACCTAGGAAAATCTTAGAAAGAGGGGATGGGAAGGACCGAGTTTTTGTTC
>ML800478.1:116102-128702 GCA_009831015.1 Picea engelmannii | reverse complement strand
CGATCTCGAAAAACCTTCATTTGGACCCTCAAAATGGCCCCGAAAGTTAAAACCTGCTAAAAATAGTAAATTGCCAAAATGGCCAGAAAACTGTTTTGAGCCATTTGGAAAAGGTGGGTGGCCACCGATATCCACCTGGATCAGTTTGATTTGTTGTTCTTGGTTTTATGCTTTGTAGTTGCTCTATTTTTCTTCTGCTACCCAACAAGTGGTATCAAAGCAGGTGAGCCAAGCCGAACAGATTTGCATAAGTTCAAGAAAGCCATTAGACAAAATATGGTGTGTGAGAGTGACCTCTTACTGAACCTGCACATGGAAGATTCGATCTAAGGACTACAAGAGATCAATTCGTGTTTTGCATGCATGCACAAAACTCAAGGTATTATGAAAGTGGACAATTTTTTTATGCATGGATAATAAGAGGATCGCTTTGGTAAGAGGATGGCCATGGTAAATTAATGGATGGAGTATATTATAATATTTTATGTTATAGTATTCTTTTTTTTGAGTGGGTGGAATTATTTGAAGAGTATCACCCTTTTTTAGTACAAGGTAAGAGGTGGACCCTTTATGATTTGGTAAAAGGTTTTGACGTACAAAATATTTTCTTTAAAATATTTTAACTAATATTTTTTTGAGGTTTGAGGTTCAACTTTGAGTAAGAAAATTCCTCTATATTAAGGCTTGGTTTTATAAGCAGTGGTTTTGAAATTTTCTGTTCATGGCGAAAGTGCAGAGTTTTAAGTTTGAGGTGGAGAAATTTAGTGGCAAGAATAGCTTTGTGCTATGGAAGCTCAAGATGCGGGATTTGCTTGTGCAACAAGGATTGCAAAAGGCATTGGCTGGAAAGATAAAGAAACTGACAAGCATGAAAGATGAGGACTGGGAAGATCTGGATGCAAGAGCCCTCAGTACCATTCGTTTGTGTCTAGAAGATGAACACAAATTGTTGATCACTTGAATGTTTTAAATACTTTGATTTGTCAATTATCTAGTATGGACATAACGTACGAAGATGAGGACAAGGTGATTATGCTATTGTGTTCGTTTCCTAAGTCTTGGGATCACTTGGTCACATCTATGTGGTTCATCTCAATAGATGCCATTGATTATGACACTGTTGTGGGAGCTTTGTTTTTTGAGGAGATGAGGAAAAGATCCAGTAAGGAAACCTCAACAACAGAAGCAATGGTGGTCATAGGTCGATCTACAGAAGGAGGGAAAGATAAAAAAGCTATATCCAGGTCTAAGTCAAAAGACAGTAAGGGTAAGTGAAAATGTTGGTTTTGTGGAAAATCCGGGCATCTCAAGAAGGATTGTTGGAAAAGACAACAAGCATCCAAAGAGGACTCCACAAAAGAAGAAAATTCAACTACAGGTATGGTTGATGATTTTTTTTTGTCTATTGTGTCTCACCACCCATGTTCACATAGAAGGTGCAGGGCGGTGATGGTTGAGTCACCGTGGGAATTTTTTTTTATATTTACTTTGGAATTGTAACAATAATTGATTGCATGTAAATGAGCATATGAATGTAAGACTTGGATAGACATGCTTACCCCTGGTTTACCAGGTCACCTATGAAAAGTCTAGACGTAGATTTAGGTAGATTGAATATGTGGGGGGGCATGTATGTTGGGTTAACCTTGACTTGGTGAAATGGTTAATGAGTTAAATCTGGTTTTTAGGTCAAAGCATGTGGTTTTTCGGGTCCATGTTTTTTGGGTAGCCCGTGGTATTGTGTCCATGGATTGCATATAATGAAGTCTATAAAAGGCTTGGTGAACTCCATTGTAAATGGGCCTGGAGGTAAGCGATGAAGGATTACTTGGCCAACTTGATCGGATTTGGTCAAGGGAATGTCCATGTTAAGGTGGAGCATTGAGACTCTAGTGTAAAGTCCCTGGAGGTGAACGACAAAGGTTCACTTGGGTTGGTTTGGCCGGATTTGGTCAAAGTTGTTCGAATGAAAAGTTTGAGGTGGAGCAGTGTGTCCATGTTAGAAAGGTGGGTCTATAGAAAGGCTGATGTGTTGGCAGGTCAATCAAGTGTTTGAGAATATATGATGAAGGTAGGTTCATATCCATGGAACTTGGAAAGTATTGCAAGGAAGCTAGGATCTAATAGGAATGTTCAGTAATTCCAAGTTGCAGCAATAGTTGTGGACAAAAGTGGTTGAGCTATCTGGTAACTCAGTCACCATCGGTTGCAAAAGACAGGAAGATTCAGGAAGAGGTATGAACACGTCATCTAGTAATTACTCAAATGTGAAATTATTTGTTTGTGATGCTTATGTTTTTTATCAACACTCTAAGTAGGACCTAGATCAAACAGGTAGATATTTGATATGGTGATTGATTTAGGTGGATATTGGTGGCCACCCACCCATTCCACTGACTCGAAAAATAGTTTTCCACCTTGGCAGTTTTTCGGGTTCCAAACTTCCGAGGCCATTTTGAGGCCCTAAACGACGTTTTTTAGAGATTTGGGGCCCAAGTGATTAATGAAGGCATTGACCTGGGCCATTCAAAAATCGCGCTTCTTGATTAGACCTTTCCAACTGGCTATCGTGTGCCTAAAACAGAGATCGTATGCAAAAGTTACAACCCCGGGAAGTTGATGTACTAACTTACCCAGACGGGGCTCACATGACTTTTGGCGCTTCATCTCCTAGGGTTAGGTTTCTGGATTTCTAAGGTTTTTGACATTCCTGTTTATTGTAAAAAGGCCTTTAGATCCTCATTGTAATCATCTTCTTGTGAATGAGCGCTGTCATCACATCTCTTCTCAGAGATAAGTCACCACCATTCTAGCAAGCTTGTTTTCTGCTGCATTTTACAGTTTCAACTTATTTCCTTATTGAATAGAAAACCAATTTTACTGTATCTCTATTATTTTTTGTTAAACATCTTTTAATAATCTGTATTCATTTCATTCTTCTCATAAAATATGGATCAGTGGTATCAGAGTGGTCTGCTCCTTGTCGTCTTAATGCATGTCCCCAACAAGGTCAGGGTACAAAGAATTGGGTCTCGAGCTTGTTTCTCTTGAGGAAAAAATCTCTTGCATGCCCAAGCGACCTCTCATGGAAGGAGAAAAGAAAGATTATGGGACAGGAGATCCTTTCAAAATGTTGCTTGAGGAAGCCCTCATGCAACAAAGGAATGAGATGATGGATAGTTTGCGCAAATCCTTCGGTGGCAACCAACAGGAGACACATCTTCCTCGAGCGGAGGCACCGCCCCCTACAAGGTACAAATCAACTTCGATATTCCTATCTTTGAAGGTCATATAGACGTAGATGTTGTAGACAAGTGGTTGAATCTACTAGAAGGGTATTTTTCTGTCCATAACTTTTCGAATAGAGAAAAGATTATTTTTGCGCACCTCAAAACCGTTCCCCATGTCAAAGATTGGTGGGAAACTTTCTATGAGCAAAAGGAAATAGAGGAACCCTCATTATTTACAGTCGCGACGACCTAGGAATCCTTCAGGGATGCTATTAAGGAACAATACTACCCTGTCGAAAGTTATGACGACTTGTATACCAAATGGACCATACTGCGGAAAGAAAGAGACCAAGCAGTGCCAGAGTTCACAAATATCTTCCATACCTTGTGCACCAAGATGGGTATCAAATATTCAGAGAAACATTTGGTTCTCAAGTATAGAGGTGCTCTACATAGATACATCCAGACCAAAATGGAATTTCTGGACATCTCATCCTTGGGCGCGGCCTACCGATATGCTGTCAAAATCAAGCAGAAGCTCAAACAAAAGATGTGACAATTTGGGCCTGGGAACCCCACACAGCAAAAGCTAGGAAAGGGCAGCCCCGACCCATAGAAAAAAGGATAGAGCAAAGATGGACAGTATCAAGAAAACCAATTCAAGCTGCAAGCAAAGAAGGACACCGGAAAGACAAAGAAAGATACCAGGAAGTGGTGCGACTTCCATAAGAGCCCTTAGCATAATATTGTTGATTGCCTGTCAAAGCAGTCACTGGTGGCTGAAGTGAAATCCTCTGAATCAGATGCGGGTTTTGACTCCGAGTCAGAACCAAAAAGGGGAAGACAGATCATTGATGCGGAACCCAGTGCCACCATTGCTACCACCAAGCTCCAGCCTGGTGAACCAGAGGAGCCAGAAAAAGGCGAGCGCCTCTCCCATTCACAGATGTGGGTAAAAGGAACCCCGCTACACTTCATCATTGATAGCGGAATCCATAAGAACCTCATCTTAGTAGAGGTCGTCAAGCGCCTAGCCCTGTCGACAATGCCACACCCACAAAACTACACCATTGGATGGCTCCGCCAAGGAAGCAATATCCGTGTCAACCAACAGTGTCGATTGTCATATGGCATCAAGCCTTTCAAAGATGAGGTATTGTGTGATGTTTATCCTCTCAAAGTTTGTAATGTTCTTTTGGGCCAACCTTATTTATGGAAATTCCATGTTGTATATGAGTCTAAGCCTCGTAGTGTTATTATTACTTTGAATAGGAAATTATATAGGATACCCGAGGCAGTCCCTCCTAGTGTTATTTCCTTGATCTCTACCAAGTAATGCAGGAAGGTCATCTCTCAGACCGGGAAATTTTTCTTCTTCGTGATTCACTCTCAGAGTGAGCGAAATATCGTAGCCACATCTAGGGCCTCCGTGACCGATCTCTCCACACAATAGAAGCAAGTGGATAAGGTCGTGGAAGAATACTAAGATATCATCTCCTCTCCTACCGGGGTACCTCTGCACTGTCAGGTTAAGCATCCCATCAATCTGAGCCCAGGCACACCGCTACCCAGTGGGCCAGTCTACTACTTCTCTCTCTTAGAAAATGAGGAGATCAAGAGGCATATCCAAGAATTGCTCCACAAGGGGCACATCCATCCCAGATCATCACCTTGTGGGAGCCCAATTGTGTTGGTGCAGAAGAAAGACGAGACCTGGCGAGTCTACATTGATTACCGGGCCCTGAATAAAATCACAGTATGAAATCGGTACCTAATTCCTTGAATCTATGACCTCCTTGATCAACTCACGGGGGCCAAATACTTCAGTAAGATTGATCTGAAGTCTAGCTACCACCAGGTCCCAATAGAACAGACAAATGTATGGAATACCACCTGAAAGTTGAAAGAAGGTATTTTTGAATGGCTGGTCATGCCCTTTGGTTTGACAAATGCCCCAAAAACATTTATGAGGATGATGGAAAATATCCTACGACATTTCACCAATACTTTTGTAGTGGTGTATTTAGATGACATCCTCATCTACAACAAGACTTGGGTGGAACACTTGCAGCATATTCAACAGGTTCTGCACATCCTGCGAAAACACAAACTATATGCAAACCTGGAAAAATGATCCTTTGGCATGGATAGGGTCCATTACTTAGGCTACATCGTTGATCAACATGGTTTGCATGTGGATCTAGCCAAGATCTAGGTCATCCATGACTGGCCAACCCCAACCACACTCATTGAACTTCGGAGCTTCTTGGGCCTAGACAATTTCTATCGTAGGTTCGGGTTGGGGCTCATATCGCATGAGCCCTCAACCAAGTAACCAGGGGTGGAGGCAAGGAAAAATTTGTGTGGGGCCTGTACCAAAAAAAATCATTCGATGACTTGAAGAAGCGTTTATGCTCATCCCTAGTACTTTCATTACCAGACCTGCAACATCCCTTTGAGATCGAGACAGATGCTTCAGACTATGTTGTGAGCATCGTTCTCACTCAACACAGCCACCCTGTGGCATATCATAGTGAGACACTATCAGATGTTGTCTGTAAGTACCCTACTTACGAAAAACAAATTTACTCCATTGTGCAAGCTTGCCTGTAGTGGAGACATTACATTCTTTGGAAGGAGACAATCATCCACACTAATCACAACCCACTACAGTTCATGCATACCCAAGAAAAATTTCAAAATGACCGCCATCAGAAGTGGTTCACATACTTACAACAGTTCCACCTCAACATCAAGTATAAAACATGAAGTACCAACCGAGTTGTTTATTCCCTCAGCTGACCTCCGGTCATGACACTCACCACGGTGCTAGACTCTTGTGACCACGAGACCTCCAGATGACCCCACCTCTATGAGATAGACCCTAACTTCTCCACCACCTACCAAATGTTGGGCGCCAACTTAGTGGTCACTAATTTCCATCTTCAGGATGGGCTATTGTGTCGTCTGGGTCATCTATGCGTTCCATCAAGTGAGCACGTGAAGATGATTAGGGAATCTCACTATATTAGAGTGGCAGGACACTTCGGCGTTGAAAAGACAGTGGCAGTGATGCAGAAACATTTCTATTGGCTGAAACTTCGACAAGATGTCAGCAAGTATATCAGGTCATGACCACCTGCACTATTTCCAAACTGACCACTAAGAAACAGGGCTTGTACACCCCTCTTCCAACTCCTGGAAGGTCATGGGAATCCATCTCAATGGACTACATGTCGGGCCTCCCGTCCACCAAGAGCGGAAATGACTGTGTTTTTGTGGTTGTTGATCGCTTTTCCAATATGGCGATTCTAGCCGCCTGCAAGAAGAACATCAAAATAGAAGCCACTGCCAAGCTCTTCTTTGAGCAAGTATGGGTACATTTTTGGATCCCACAAACCATTATCTCAAACCATGACAGTCGATTCCTCAACACATTCTGGTCGAGCCTCTGGTCACTGCTAGATACCAAGCTCACCAAATCCACTTCCTTCCACCCCCAAACAGATGGCAAAACTGAGGTCGTCAATCGGATGATCGTACATATCCGATGCATGTACAATTCAAAACACCCCTGCACATGGGATGAGAGTATTCCCTATGTCCAACATAGCTACAACTGAGCCCTGCATAGCTCGACTAGCCACAACCCCTTTTAGGTGGGGTTGGGATTCCAACCATTGGGCCCCATGGATGTTGCACTACCCCTGTCGACCATCTCAGCTGACTCGTCCCCTTCTCCACCAAAAGCTGACAAAGACACTTGGTTCATTGAGCGGATCCATCACATCCGCCAACAGGTTCAGGATATTCTACAGAAGTCTAATGCCACAAGCAATGCCATGATCAACATCGTGTGCCACATAAGTTTCAGGTGGGCAATAAAGTTTGGTTGCACTTGTAGAAAGAACCTTACAGGGCCCCATCGGAAGCTCCACCCATTCCATTATGGGTTGTACACCATTACCAAGGCTATGGGTGACAATACTTTTGATCTCAACATTCCCCCTTTCCTTGGCCTGCACCTAGTGGTCAACGTGGCTCTCCTTCGACCATATTTCCCACCATTATTGGACACCTTAGAGATAGAAGAGTAGTTGAAACCAACATAGCTCAACCCTGACTACATGCAATGGGCATCCAATGATCATATTGTGGACACATAGATCAAGGGCACTCGATAACAAAGGATCCAACTTTTTCGAGTCGTTAAAGCAGGGCAACTCCTGCACCAAGGAAAGTGGCTCACACAGGGCCAAATTCAGCAGAAATTTCCTCATCTGATGGGGTAACTCAAAAAAATGGAGACCATTGCTTCCTAAGGAGGGAGGATTGATCTAGGTGGATATCGGTGGCCACCCACCTATTCCACTGGCTCGAAAAACAGTTTTCCACCTTGGCAGTTTTTCGATAGTTTTTCGGGTTCCAAACTTCCAGGGCTATTTTGAGGCCCTAAACGACATTTTTGGGGATTTGGGGCCTAGGTGAGTGTAACAGGCATTGACCTAGGCCATTCGAAAATCGCTCTTCTCGGTTAGACCTTTCCAATGGGCTAATGTGCACCTAAAACATAGATCGTATGCAAAAGTTACGACCCCAGGAAGTTGATGTACTAACTTACCCAAATGGGGCCGACATGACTTTTGGCGCTTCATCTCCTAGGGTTAGGTTTTTGGATTTCTAGGGTTTTTGACATTCATGTTTATTGTAGAAAGGCCTTCAGAGCCTCATTGTAATCATCTTTTTGAGAATGAATGCATTCGTCACATCTCTTATGAGAGATAAGCCACCACCATTCTAGCAAGCTTGTTTTTCGCTGCATTTTACAGTTTCAGCTTATTTCATTATTGAATAGAAAACAAAATCTAGATCAGTGATGATGTTAAGGGGTGTAGATTGTGGGATCCTACTATCCACAGAATCATCATGGAAAAAGATGCAGTGTTTGATGAATCTCCTTTTATAAAATCAATCATAGTAAAAGATGAAAGGTCCAAAGCATGACTGGTAGTAGAAGGGTATTTGGAAGGTATTGATTTCCATGAAAGTCTCTCACCAGTTGTTAAAAGATTGTTTCTATTCATGTTGTGTTCTCATTAGTTGTGTTAGTACAACTAGATGTTAAAACTGTTTTACATGGAGTTTCTTGGATAAGGGGATGTATCTGGAACAACCAGAAAGGTTAGTTCAGAATCACAATAGAAGATTTGTTTGCAAACTCAGGAATCATTGTATGGCCTAAAGCACATGAGGAAAATGTTACAAGATGTTTGATTCCTTCATGGTGAGCCAAATTTTAAAAGAAGTGAGTATAACCATTGTGGTTATGGTATATTTATTATCTTGGTGTTAAATGTTATGCTTGTTGCAAGCACAAGCATGTATGAGATCAACAAGTTGGCTCAGTTGGTTATGATGTTTGACATGAAGGATCTAGGAGCAGAAAAATAAATCTTGGGCATGGAAATACACAAAAACAAGAAATATGGTAAGCTTGGTTATCACAACAGAAATATGTGTTGAAGATACTCAGGAAATTCAGTGTGAATAATGTGAAACTGGTTAAATCCCTTTGGCTTTCCATTGTGAGTTTTCTTTAGGTTTATGTCCTAACTGATGAAGAAGAAAAGGGTTATATGTCTCAAGTATTATATGCTAGTAGGAATTTTGATGATTGTGATGGGAAATGTTCAACATTTCACATGCAGTTGGTGTTGTCAGTAGACACATGGAAAAACCAAGTGAAGAGCATGGAAATGGGTGCTTCAAACACATAAGCACAAGTATCACCTATAGTGGTTGCAATGATTTAGTTTGTGGTTATGATTCATGATATTTGGACAAGAGGAGACCTACCTCAGGTTATGTCTTGCAAGAATGCAAGGATCTATTGGGTAAGTTTGACATGTACATGATGTGGTGTTATGTGGTGGGCAAAGTGTTGTGCATTTGACTAAAGGTCCAGCGTATCAAAATGGGACAAGTGCATCGGTTTATTAGACAGGTTACTGATGGAGGCAGAATGGTCCATACTGGAGCGAATCATGTAGGCAGATTCATGTAACAATACTGTTAGAGAATTTGTGATGGTGTTTAGCTTCTCTTGGCTTGCAGGAAAGGTGATGAATTAATTAAGGGCATGATATATCAGGTAAATTTTTGTCAAGGTGGATATTGTTGGAAACATGCCAACGAATTTCCCAACAAGCACATGCATGCAGATATATTTAGAGTGTGCATGCATCCACTCTTTTGTGAACAGATTGTGTAACCAGTGGATCTAATTATAATCAATTAGTCACGCTATTTGAGAGATGCTATATATACGAGCATACCCATAGAGGTGAAGTTAGCAATGAGCAATGTGTAGTAGAGTGTGTGAGCAAGACACAATACTATGGAGTGAAATGTGTTTGTGAGGAGAGGATGGTTGTATGCATGTGCTGGCTATTGTAATTCTCCCTTGAATAATAAGAATACCGACTATCATTGCCCCACGAGTTTTTTCCCGCATTGGGTTTCCACATAAATCATTGTGTCAATTGTGTGATTGTTGTTGTGTTTTGTTTGTTTTTCTCGATTTTATGCTTTGTATTTGCTCCGTTTTGCTTCCGCTGCCCAACAAGAGTTTCATCTATGTGATGAGAATTTTTCCCATGAAACTTTGACTCTAAGGGTTTGGCCAATTTTAAGGTGATTCAAATCATTGATTTTTCAAAAAAATGATCGAAATGCATGGAACTATGAATCGCCAATAAAAAAGGCTCACCAAAAAAACTATGACTCGCCAATAAAAAAGGCTCACCAAAAATGAGGTGATTTGAGTGCCTCTTAGTCCACACCAAAATTTGTAAGTAATGAATGTTTGAATTTTGAATAGCAAATAATTGAGAGGACAAGACTTTTAAATAACAAATGTAATAGTCAATTATCATTCACTCAATGTTCATGCAACATATCACCTCAATTGTCTCATGTTAGGTGGGGAGTAACTTCTTTCACTCTCATTAGTCAAAATGCATCAATTATAATAAAACATTGTTTTTGAATTTTGAATTTAAAAAATAGATAATTTTAGATTTTTAAACCTATAGTATGAATCAAATTTGAAAATAAAATTATATTTCATTTTGAAAGGTCTTTATATATTCTATATTGACAACTTAAAATACGCTATAATTTTTATTTGAAAAATATATCCTCACCCTACCCTACCCTACCCTCACCCTCACCTTCACCCTCATATATTCTATTGTGACAACTTAAAATACACTATAATTTTCATTTGAAAAGGAAAAAGAAAAATCCATGATAGTGAAGATACTTATCTTATAAATGTTTTGTATGTATTTTTTTGGGTGATGATAATTTTAAAAATAGTCATTTTCACAGGAATTAATGAGATTCTTTGGATATGAAAGGACAAGAGAATCTCTCAATATGAAAACAACCATTCACGCGGAGCCGATCACCTCAAGTGCACCACAAAAACATTATTTTTGAACTTTGAATATTAAAAATATAAAATCTTAAAATTTCAAAGCCCGAGTGACATTTAATTTTAAAAAGCTATTATGTATTTAACCATTTTATGTTAATCAATTCAAAGAAAAAAGAAAAATCAAGATCTATAATAACGAGTATCTTTTATATTAGCAATTTAAAGAAAAATAAATCTTTATTTTAATGTCTTATTCTTTTTAAAAAATAATGAATATTCTTATTTTGAATGTGTTGTTATTTTATTTTTTATTAATACTTTTATAGTATAAATGTATGTAATTTTTATTAATTTTTTTAAAAATTAAATATTTAATTATAAAAAGTATGTAATTTTTGAAATATTAAATATACATTGTTTAATCTTTAAATATAAGTATAAAAACAAATTAAATATATATTATAATGATTTGAAAATGGGTTTATTTTATTAAGAGATTTTTTTTTTTTTTTTTTTAAATAATCATAAAAAAAAGCCACTATTTTAAGTATTTGAAAATATTATGTTTGAATTTTGAGACCATAATTGAGAGGACAATGCTTTTAGCATTCAAAATATTATGTTTTTTTGGGGGGGGGGTAAATTTGGTTGGAATTATGATGAAAGTCATAGTTCCATTATGTGATGGGAAATTTGTTTATATAGGTTTGGTTATCAAAAACAATTAAAAGTAGTGGAACTTTGATTTATCCGAAAAAAAATAAAATGAGTTGATTTGAGTGTTCCATAGTGGACATAAAAAATTGTAAGTAAATAATGTTTGAATTTTGAATAGGAAATAATTGAGAAAACAAGACTTTTAAATAATAATTTTAATAGTCAAGAATCATTTACTCAATGGTCATTCAACATATCCCATGTCTTTACCATAGTAAGTGGGGACTAACTTCTCTCCATCTTATTAATCAAAATGCATCAATTGCAAGAAAACATTATCTTTGAATTTTGAATATAAAAAATAGATCATTTTAGACTTTTAAACCTATGGCATGAATTAAATTTGAAGGATAAGATTATATTTCATTCCCATAGTAATTGGGGACTAATTCTCTCACTCTTATTAATCAAAATGGGTCAATTGTAAGAAAACGTTATCTTTGAATTTTGAATATAAAAAAAAGATAATTTTAGACTTTCGAACCTATGGCATGAGTCAAATTTGAAGGATAGGATTATATTTCATTTTGAAAGGTTATTATCTATTCAATGATTTATGTTGAAAACCTAAAATACACTATGATTTTCATTTGAAAAGGAAAAAGGAAATTTCATGATAGTGGACATCCTTGTCTTACTTGTGTTATCTCTTTTAAGAAATAGCGGGTTTCCTTATCTTGAACATGTTATCCCTTTTAAACAATTGACCATTAACACTTCCACATTAGAAGTATGTCTAAGTTCTATTAATTTTTAAAAGGATTAGGTACACACTACTTAATCTTGGAATATAAACATAAGAACATATCACCTCAATTGTCCCATACTAAGTGGGGACTAAATTCTCTCATTTTCATTAATCAAAATGCATTAATTGTAAGAAAATATTATCTTTGAATTGCAAATATATAAAAAAAGATAATTTTAGCCTTTTTAACCTATGGCATGAATCGAATTATCTTACTTGTGTTATCACTTTTAAGGAATAGTGGGTATCCTTATATTAAAGGTGTTATCCCTTTTAAATAATTGACCATTAACATTTCCACATTATAAGTATGTCTAAGTTCTATTAATTTTTAAAAGGATTAGGTACACACTACATAATATTGGAATATAAACATAAAATCATATCACCTCAATTGTCTCATACTAAGTGGGGACTAACTTCTCTCATTCTCATTAGTCAAAATGCATTAATTGTAAGAAAAT
>ML800478.1:79354-92563 GCA_009831015.1 Picea engelmannii | reverse complement strand
CCAGTCCTTTTCCTTTCTCTGTCCCTGGTTCTTTTATCTGAGAACCCTCTGTGTTTTGAGGAGGTATTTCAGAATCCTTCAACTTATCTTTGTCATTTGATTTATCCTGAGTATCAGTTTCAAACCCTGGAGGGGTTTCTTCCCGTTCTGCCAATGAAGTCGATATTTCCCCTTGTAAAATCTTCGGTAGGCAGCTTCGCCTATGTCTTTGAAAAGATATAAACCCAGCCTGTGAGTCAAGTGGCAAGGCCTGTACTCTGTTCTGCACTTCCTCATAAGATTTAACATCTTTGAAAATATCATCATAAACAGAAACTTCATGTTCATAAGATTTTAAATTACAATGTATGTAATGCCGACTAATTATTTGGTAAGGGTCATGTTTTCTGTGCTCGATGTTTACTAATTTTACTTCCTCCAATGACTCGGCCTCCACCTTAGAATGGCCTAAGTTTGATAAAGTAAATTTCCCGACATAAATAGGGAAAGATGGCCATGCTTTTTTCTGAAGAGCTTTTAATTCTAACCCAATACCACCCTATGCTAACTGATGAGCTATTTCTCTGCATACTAATCTATCTGGTAAGAATTTTGTGAGTGCATGAGGTAGAATGGAACAGCCATAAACCCTAACATAGGAAAAATTTTCCTCAATAAACCAGTCGGCAACCAATTTGAGGATTTCTATGACCGCGTCAGAAATGCGAGGGGGTTCGCATCCAAAGAATATTTGGTGCAGAGGGATAATTACATAATGACAAACATCATAAAAAACATCTTTTGCATTTTCTTCCCAGAGAGCTGAGTGGTATTTATGAACAGGCTCTAGGCAAGAAACATTCCAACTCCAATTCATTAATGGAAAAGGAGTCATAAAACAAATAGTATCCATAATATATGCAGACATATAAAAAGACACTGGTTGTCTGTTTGACTTGGCTACTTTATAATTTACAACCTCTTTTGTTAAGTTATCTGATAAAATTTTATGCCAGTTAAAACTACGTCCTTCTGAAACTTCCTCTAGGAAGGGTGTCCAGTCTGCATGAAAGTGACAGGGATCTTTTCTCCCGAAAAGTCTACATAACATCATGGCTGCGTAAACCATATATTCGTTTAAATAGGCTGAATCATAAATCCCATGAGCATTGGCCCTAAACTTTGCTTCGGACCTCGCCCATCCTCTAATCATGTCGGGATATGTCTGGCCTGCCTCAACACATTCCTTTCTTTGAAACTCAGCTAACAATTCAGCATTAAAGGTGTGTTTGTAATTTGGCGAGAGTTTATACATTACTTGAATGTGCTCAGGCCTGAATGAGCCGATGACAGCTCCTTGCTTTTTTAGAATGCTTCTTGTCGGGATGTCCACCCTATCCAGAGCCTAGCAGATCATATCGGTATATGTTACCAACCTCGGACGTGCAACAACCTTATGAAGCTCAGACTCAGCAATGTCTCGGAGATGATTTTCTGAATCAGGGTCTGCATATTTAAGCTCATTCTCCAGCTTTTCAGAAATTCTAGTCCACGATTTGACGGAGTGTACTCCAGATGCAGTAGTATCAGAGATAATATCACCTTTCGGTTGGTCTTCATTTTTCTTCGGTGCTTTTTTGGGTGCCATAGCTTTGCGTTTAACTTGAAAACTTATCATAGAGAGTGGATGAAAAAATTAGCTTTGAAAAGAAAATACAGACGTTCGATCGTTTAATTTGAATATATCTTACGTATAGTGAGAATCGTACATCTGTCACAAAATAAAAGCTCGTAATGAAGAAAATATTTTCGGAGATATGCATTCAATGTCCGTACTTAGGCTTTCTCGTCATTTTCAAATATAAAGAGAAACATACTAAATCAGAACACGAGGCATTAATGAACATTCAAAGAAAAATTAATTTTAAAACTATTTAGAAAGTGGATTTATTAGTGTTAATTTTGAGTTAAATTTGAAAACATGGTTTTCGGGGTTTCGTCAGTCTTGATGTCAAAAAATATGTCATCGAAGAAACCCGATTGCCAAAATCGTGATGTATTAATTAAAATTAAAATGTTTTTAATATGTTGATTAATTGAGATTCAATATTTTCAGGATTTCGTTAATCGAAAAATCGGAAGTCGAGATTTCGGGAAATCTGATGACATGAATCGCGCTCTCATGGAATCACGAATCCAGAAATCGCGAAATGCCGATGACCCGTTTCTTTAAAACATGATTTAACTTATCTTAATCAACTCAGTAATCAAAATTAAGGCCAAAACAGATATAGTTTATTTCAAATGTGAATTATGAGTCGGGATTTTGGTGATCGGGATTTTGGGAAATAGGATGACAAGAAACACGCTTCTCATAGAACCGCGAATCCTGAAATCGCGATGTAATTATTTAACTCTTAATCATTCTTAGCAGAGATTAGATTAATTCATATCTTTACTTAAGGATCAAATGTATCGCGAAATCGGGAAATCGGGAAACACAATGACAAGATCATATGATCTTATTGAACCGCGAATCCCGATATCGCGACGTGATTAACTTAACTTTTAAACCCTTTTAATTGAGAATTAAGTAATTTATGTTTTAATTAAGTCTTAAAGTATCGGGAAATCGGGGATCGGGGTTTCGCAATTTGATTTGCATTAAAAATTTGTTTACGTCAAACCCCGAATCCCGATTTCTTTAACATTTGACTGAAAAACTCGCAAATTTAAAATTATACTCCTTTTAAATAATTTTTTGAAAAGTGTTGGAAAATTTATATATTTGTAAACCTTTATCTGTTCTTTATTCAAAAACAAATAAAAAGGTATCGCGAATTTAGAAATGATGAAATTTTTCTTTGAGGAAAGCCGAAACCTTAAAAATAAAAATTTAGACCTTAGGAACAAAAAATTTAAGCTTTGTTTCAACACCCGTGAAGGGTTGAAGGCCGAGGTCTGGTTGTTCTGTGCATCCCCCCTTAAGGCACCCACCTATTGGACAGGATCCATCCCGTGACCCATTTCTTAGGCCGAAAATCTAAATGCCGCACTTTGACCGAGGTACCTAGTGACCAAATTCTAGGACATCTACCCAGGTGCAATTATGTGCTGCAATTGCACCTTGATCGGATTTTGTGTGGCTATTGGGAAATATTGCCAGCTCTTTTGGGATATGCCCCCTTTACCCTCATTATAATTGATTATTTCATCCTTCACTAGTTCCTCATCCGGTGACTTCAGACCCCACTATTGAGTACTATTGGAAGGTCCAGTGTTATTTTGAGAGGAAGGACGTTACGTCTTTTAGGACATGAGGATTCATTTTCTTTGATTCCCCACATGGACAAAACCCACTTATACACATATATGCTTCTTTTTCAAAACACTTTATGTATGATGCGCTTCTTATTACGTTTTTGATTTAGATATATATCGTGTAAAGTTAAAAATTTGCAACAAAGGCTCTTATTTATTTATTACTCTCACCACAATTTACACACATCCACATAGCTAGTTGGACATCATAGGGGACCCACAGAACCCCCTTCGTTCTAGACGGTTGCTAAACCTCCCTCCTATTCTAGGGGGAGTTCCTAGTCTTGCCAACTCATCGACACCACCTTCACACACTCCAGTGAGTGCCACTGTCTTAGGATTAGCTTTGCTTGGTTCCACATTACTTGGGTCCACTTCCCAAGTTCCTCCGTCCACTCGCTCTCCTTTACATGAAAGTAGGGGGCCAACTTCATCTCAAGGGGGAAGTACCAACCCACCTAGCCCCCCTCAAAGGTCAGGTTCACAGAATACTCACACCATGGCTGGAACTAATCCTCCATCCGCACTACAGATGCCATATTTGGACTCTCTTAACATAATAGATCTAAACAAACTCACAAATGATCCCATATTGCATGACCCCACATGGCCTGCAATGCCTAGCAAACTACCTTCAAACATCTCCAATTTTGAAGGAAAGGTAGGAGATGACCCTACCAACCATGTCATGACTTTCCACTTATGGTGCTCTTCCAACAATATTATGGATGATTCCATTCGACTATGATTATTTCAATGCACACTCACTAGCCCATCAACCAAATGGTATGTAGACAAAAAATTGGGGTCCCATGCAACTTTCGAGTCCTTGGCCAAATCATTTTTGACCTTCTTCCAATTACCAATCCGCCATGACAATGGTCTTGAACTACTCTCTAATTTTAAACAAACCTCAGCCACACATATCGTTGATCACATTCATGAGTGGCGTAGACGACGTAGTTTGTGCAAAGCTGAAACAACCAAACAACAGTGTCTTGACTGGTTTCTCAGATCACTTGTCTCTCTCCTCAGTAAAGATGTAGCTTCCACCTTCTCTCAATAAAAAGAAGAAGCCATCAATAAGGCTCAACAATACGACCTCATCTATTCACAATCAGGGTACTTATACACAGTACTTCCTGATCTCCCAAAACCCGTGCCATTCAGTCAAGACAGACCCGGGATGTCTCACTCAGTAGATGGATTGATTGGTAATACCACACACCATAGTCCACAACCCCAACAACCACCAATGTATGGCACACCTCAGTATCCGTTGGCATATGGGGGAACCTCTTATTACCCCCCACCCCCTTATCAACAACCATACCCTGTTGCTATTCCTCCACCCATCAATGGGCCACTGTTGGCACCCCCAATACACCCACCTATCCAAATAAGTTCTAGTACTCCATCTACCTCAGCTTATACTCTAAGTACTAGTGAAAGCGCCATGCCTTCCTATGTACCTTATGGATCACAACTCCCACATAATCCGTACTTTCCATTCCTTGGTCCTCCACAACCCATGGCTCCTCCACACCCTCACACTGGGGTGAATTTTGTTCAACCCTCTCCCCTTCAGAAATATCAAAATTTTGAACAGCTGAATACGGAAAATCTAACCCATCAGTCGAATAATGCCAAAAAGAAAGGAAAAAATAGGAACAATAGCAACCCAGGTCAAGGCGAGAATCACCCCCAATAGAACCAACCTATTGGGGTCAACCAAAATCAAGGGAATCAGAACCCCTAAGGGGGAAATAACAACCGACGTCAAGGAAGAAATAATAATACTATTAGAACCACCTTCCCTTGTGCCCTTTGCGGTGAGTTCGGTCATTATACTCATCATTTCCCCCAAATCATTGATTTTAAATGAATGAAAGACTTAGGAAGTGTACCACACTCTCCAGTACCACTTGCCCCTCAATAGGCCCCACAACAATACGTGCAACAACCACCCCCAACCATGCTGCAACATCCCATTCTACACCAGGGTGTGATGAACCCCCAACATGACACGCAACCTACCCCACCACAGTTGGGATAGTACCTCAATCCAAAAAATCCCGTATATCGTACTATCCTCCTCACTACTGAGGAACAAATCCTTCTGCAAACACGTAGTCGTCAATATCGTGCACCCACTGAGTCTCCCCCCATTCCCCCAGAAACAATACCAGAACCAACGGGACCCCCATTGGTGATTCCTCGCCCTAACACCAAAACACCTCTTCGCATCCCTCGCATCCCATTGCGCAGGAATGTCCACAACCCCCAAACTAGGGTGGTTCATAATTACAGTTTGGTCGATGACTTAGCACAATCCTCGGCTACCATGTCAGTCTTAGAAGTCCTTCAAACTTGTCCCACTCAGCGGAAATCATTACTTTCCACCTTGGGGGTAGTTGACATTGTGGATACTCAACTCATCACATTTGATCTCGACAACGGAGAACCTCGCCTTCCCGCTCTAATCACTTCTCAAATCCCAGTAAAAATTTGGAACATTACAATTCATTGGCGCATCATCGATGAAGGTGCATCCACATGCATTATGTCGAAGTTTGTATGGCAGAAACTTGGTTCCCCCGAACTCATACCATCTGCCATTACCTTAAGAGATTATGACAGATGACCATCTTCTCCCGAAGGGCTCTTCCAAAATGTCCTTGTAGAACTCAGGGACAAGACCATTCTCATCGACATTGAAGTTATCGATGCCCCACTCGATTATAATATCTTGTTTGGTCGTAGCTACATGTACGCTATGAAGGCAATTGCCTCTTCCGTCTTTTGAACAGTGATGTTCCCCCATAATGGGAACATCATTACCATTGACCAAGTTTCACATTATGAGCCTAACCCATCTGCCAACATTGATAACATTCTCCCTCTCATCCACACGAGTCATGACGCATACCCACTTATCGAAATGGGTCCCAGAATTTTCAAAGACCCATCATTGTTAGGAACTTACCATGGGGCACCACCGCTCCTTCATCCTTCCAATCAAGTATGCATCATATCATCCAACAGAACTGACATAGAGGATACCCTTCCTCTTAGGGAGGCTTCTATCATATCTGACGTCCCACTAGTCGTAGATCTCCCCCCTCATGAGCCTCCTACGAACTCGTCAACTCCACCAGTCCATGATTTCACCTCTCCCCAAGGCCATATCTCGATTTGGGAGACAGTTCCCCAAGCCATTACTCAAATCCCCTTCTTCTACCCTCCACCTGGCGTATATGGTATTGGCAATTCCAGTTTGGTATTTACATCCACCAGAGATGGTTCCTCAACCATCCCTTCCCCCCCAAATGAAAGGAATCCCAATGACGATTCCCATACTCACTCCCACCATACCCTCTACACCCCCACTCACTAACCTCCCTGCCATAGCTGGGGGCAAGTGAAAGAATAAGGAGCCCATAGCTCCACTTCCCCCATGCGTCCAATCTCCTTGCGCGTTATGTGAGAAATATGGACACCCAACCAACAAATGCCCATCTCTACCCAAGTTATGTAACCTAATTCCCCTCAATCAAACACCATCACCACCCACCACTCTAGCAAGTACTGTCGCTACCTCCCCTAACTCAAGTAGCGAAGGGCTGTGAACTAAATTCGCTTGCGCTATATGTTCAGAATATGGCCATTATACACACCATTGCCCAACACTACCTCACTTCCGGTAGACATTAATCGCAGTACGCCAAAGCTTCCAGCACAAACCCAACCCAACTACATCATCCCTACCAAACGTCACTGACATCCATTATGTCATGACTTCAGTCAATGAATGTATGAGATGCCCTTGCTCTCTATGTGAATCTTTAGATCATTTTACATATCAATGTCCTATGATCATTGAATACAGGCAACGCCAAATGACCCTAATTCAAACCCCTGCGCCCCCTACAGAATCGATGGTTGACCTTACCTCACCACTTGAGATTCTTCATATCATTTCTCCTGAACCAAAGGCACTCCCTATTCCTTTGTGGTTCTTGGATGACTTATCCGAGGATTTAGCCCCAAATCTCCCCAATTCTCCCGTTCATTTCCCTACAAAAATTTTACATCCAACTACCACTAGTACTCCTTAGTACCTCAATATTTGGTTTATGTCGAGTGAACCATCGCAATCTCATTGCGTCATTCCCCTTGCTTCTTCATCACCAAAGGACAACCACATGGTGACAGTCACCGATATCACTCTTTACAATCCCTTGTATTCCTGCCAATTCCACTATGACGAGGACATACTTGAAGAGTTAAACACCCCCGACTACCCATTGGATGCGCTACACCACAGAGTGCTCTTCTTTCCACAAGAAGCCTCTACGCCTCCTAACCAACACCCCATATACACAGTCAAAACCAAGGATTTTATCCCATCAAGGCATATCGACTGGTTTAACAACCCCATTCATGCCCCTGATGCTTTTGAAGAAGGCAACATGGCCAACATTTCCCCGACCATCAAAATCGATATTTCCATAAAAAATGGAATCATCGAGGAAATCACCATCGGCACTGCATTCCCTCCTCAAGAAATCACCGCCTATACAACCCTCTTCCAAGAATATCGGGATATTTTTTCCTGGTCATACACAGAGATGCCTGGCCTTGATCCCTCTATTGTCGAACATTGCATCGACACCTGGCTTGAAATTACACCAGTTCCTAAAAAACAATGACCGCTACACCCATCCAAAACAGCGGCCATTAAAGCTGAGATTAACAAATTACGTGTGGCTGGGTTCATCTACCCCATTGTCTATACCTCATTGGTTTCCAACCTTGTACCCATTAAAAAAAAAGGGCACTATCCGCGTCTGCATGGACTTTCGTGATCTCAATCACGCATGTCCCAAAGACAACTTTCCAACGCCTTTCATCAATGAAATTATCGATGACTGCACAGGCCACGAGGCTCTATCCTTCATGGACGGTTTCTCTGGTTATAATCAAATCCAAATCCACCCATCCGATCAATACAAAACCGCATTCACCACCCCTTGGGGTACTTTTTCATATCGTGTCATGCCTTTTGGACTCAAGAATGATGGCGCAACTTTCCAACGGGCTATGACATACATTTTTCACGATCTGGCTCATATCATCCTCACATACTTGGATGATCTCACAGCTTGATCCAATAAATGCACCCAACATCTTGATGATTTACAGATCATCTTCCAATGGTGTCATTAGTACAACATCTGCTTGAACCCCCTCAAGTGCGTGTTCTGCGTCACTGCAGGGTGCCTCCTCGGATTCATCGTTTCCCAAAGCGGTATTACTATGGACCCCCTTAAATTCCAAGCCATCACAGAAATTCCACCCCCTGGAATTTACGTCAACTCCAGAGCCTACAAGGAAAAGATAACTTTCTACGACGATTTGTCCCAGACTATGCCACTCGAGCACATGGTTTCCTTCGCTTACTATTCCATGACATCCCATTTCACTGGGATGAACATGCCCAAAAAGAATTCGATGATCTTAAAACAGTGTTGTCTAACGCCCCTTTAATTAGTTCACCCGACTATAATCGTGACTATATCCTCTACATATCAACATCAGTTGTCTCAGTAGCAGGAGTTCTCATTCAAATCGGCGATGACGATGGTGAGCATGTCATTTACTACATTAGTAAAAACCTATCAGGGCCACCCTTGAAGTATAAGCACGAAGAGAAACTAGCCATTGCAGTCATCCTCGTAGTCCAAAAACTGTGTCATTACATTCTGCTTTCATGATTAAAGTCGTAGCAGATTCCAACCCTATGAAATACTTGCTCAGTCGTCGAAAAATTAATGGCAAATTTGCCCGATGGATCGTTATCCTTCAAGAGTACGATCTTGAATTTTCAACACCCAAGAGCAAGAAAGTTCTCGTCCTCACCGAAATTGTCATGGGCTTCCCCTCTGATACTACCAATGACCCCATCAATACCGGCTTCCCCGACGAACATCTCTTTTATATCGCTTCGGATGATGCTTGGTACGACAACCTCCTCGTCTACCTCCGAACCCAAAAGTTCGATAACCACCTCTCATGAGATGATCACCGTCGTATTCGCCACCAGGCCCCCTGCTGTCTCCTCATCGGAGATATCTTATATCGGTGAGGGGTTGACACCATACTTTGTCAATGCTTGACTATTGATGAGGTCGATAGGGTCTTGAACGACTGCCATAGCGGCGCATGCGGGGGCCATCTTTCGGGAATGTCCATTGCTCAGAAAATCATCTGAGAAGGTTATTTTTGGCCTACATTGTTTCACGATTGCATTCATGCCGTGAAGCGATGTGATAAATGTCATCTTTACGCCAACAAAGCATGAGCACCACCTTCTCTTCTCCACCCAGTCATTACTGCAGGCCCCTTTTGTAAATGGGGCATCGACTTCATGACTTGTAATCTCCCATCCAACAATGGACACAAATACATAGTTGTCGCAGTCGATTACTTCACAAAATGGGTTGAAGCCATTCCCACCTTCAACAACACCGCTCACACTGTAGTGCGTTTTTTCTTTAATCACATCATATCTCAATTTGGAGTACCACTCCAACTAGTTTCCGATCACGAGAAACATTTCGAGAATGAGATTTTCGTTGAACTCTCATCTCGGTTGGGATTCTCCCATGAGTTTGCCTCACCATATTACCCTTAGTCTAATGGACAGGTCAAAGTAGTTAACAAGGTCCTCAAGACCATGTTGCAGCACATGGTTAACAAACATAAGACCAATTGACATCATATGTTATTTTTTGCGCTATGGGCTTACCGTATGGCCATGAAAATGGCCACTAGTTTCACACCATTTCATTTAGTCCATGGGGTCGAGGCCACTCTTCCTATCGAGTGTGAAATTCCCACCTTACGCACCTCAATTGAGCTATTACCCGACACTGCTCCAATGGAGCAGCGTTTGCTGAACTTAGAGTCCCTGGATGAAGATCGTCGATCTTCATTACAGAACAATGAGGCAGCCAAGAAATGGTCAAAGGCCACCTTTGATCGCCATGTCAACCTTCACTCATTTCATGAACGGGACCTCATCCTTGCCTACAATATCACTCACGATACCATCGGTCATGGCAAATTTGAGTCACTATGGCATGGCCCCTACATTATCCAACATTGCCTCACCAAAGGCGCATACATCCTGGCTTCCCCCGAAGGTCTCTCTCTTAAAGAACCTGTCAACGGGTTATACTTAAAGAAATTTTATGCCTAAGCATAGCCATTCTACATTAGGTTATTTCTTTTATAGTGTTTTTAATCTTTTTTCCATCCCTCATGTCTAAACTATCATTTGTGTTATTGACAGATGCTTCCTCCACTGGCCTACCACATCGGCTACGCCGATGGTGCTAGCCAATGGATACAAAATCTCACTTCAGCAACTTGGGCCCTCTATACCCCCTCACATGAATTGCTCCACTCTAGCAGCATATGTTTGGTCTCAACAACCAACGACCATGCCGAATACACTATCGTCATTAGCCTCCTCACTGATGCCCATCATCATCATCGTATTCTTCACCTTAGCGTCTTTCTTGACTCTCAACTAGTCGTCCTCCAGCTCAACAATGTGTACCATGTCCGCGATCCTTGCCTCTTTCGAAAATACCTATAAGTTAGAATTTTGTCTCAACATTTTGATTTCATTACATTTACACATATTCCAAGACAATTGAATCAAATTACAGATAACCTAGTTAATATTATACTTGATTGGCAAATATCACATCAAGATATCTCTACACAGACATAAGCCATCAAGAGCCTGTCACAACATATATAGATTAGACATCATCAACACATTAAAAAACACATGTAAACATCACAAAGACCCCAAAATGTATACTCATATATATATAAATCGGTCAAACAGTGCCATCAAAATGTTTACATACACATTAAAAACATCATATACAAAATCCACAGGCCAGTGAACCACCTCGGTACAAAACTGGTCTCACTACACCAAAATGGGCTCACCAGTCTATATACAAAATACAAACATACATAGAGCGACACTCCAAGTCCCACTAGAGCACCACCTCCTATCCCTCCCTTAGGCGGTGGTGCCCCACCCACTACTGGTCCCTCCGGACTGGGAGGTAACCATCCGGTCATCGCAGCACCTGCTACTACTGCTCGCCGCACCACGACCTGCCACTTCAGCGGAACTCCCACACATTGCTCCAAGATGCCCTCATCTTGGATGCGTGACCACATGCCCTCAAGAATGCCCTATAGCACCACCTCCAAGTGGTGACAAATATCCTCAAAATCTCCCCTAGCCTCTGCCAGAGGAGCATGCGATGGCCTGGCACCAGGGTCATCAAAAGGGCATCTCCTAGCCACTCTCTCGTCACCGGCTAGTCTTGGCTCAACATCCTCACGTCGACGTCTCTCTCCTGCTCGCGGCCCTCCCCGTGGTGGTCTCCCCGGATCCTACCAAGCCGACGCTCTCATCATCTCAACCTCACGCCCGTGAGGTCCCACATATGCACATACAAACAACCAAATGATAGTATCAACATCTATACAAAATACACATGTCATGCTATCTCAAAAAAAAAAAAAAATCAACATAATCAAAATCACAAACATACCTCGGTGGTCAAACACCTCCCCTAGAGGTAACACCATATCTAGATCATCCTGGAAGTCAACACCATAGTATGGATACTGCAGTATGATCTGCGGCATCTACTGCCACACCTGTGCCACCTCAGTTGTGAAAAAATGGCCACCCTCACCACCATCATGGCGAATCAAAATCGTCGACCACTGCCTCAGTCGCAGCTCTCGCGCCCCAGGTGCACCCAATAAAACTCTAGGGCACAACATTGGCATCCTCTCCAAAAACCAGGCCACTAATATGGACCCAAAGGCAAAGTCCCTTGAGTCCGCAGTCCGACATCTGTCCAATTTCCCTACCATCTTGGCATGCAACAACAAAACCTAGGAAAAATGCTCTCCGGCTAGTGCCCTCCCCATAACCCTCAGCTGACCACCACTGATCTACTGAGTCGCAAGGGACCCATATACCCTCACAATCATCACTGCTACACAGTGATGAGCTAAAGCATCCATCGCCCCGATACTCACTACGGAGCCTGACATGAAGTTCTCCCTCGATCAATACCTCCTGCCCAAGGTAGCTAACTGCACATCCATAGGTAACACGGGCTCCGCTGGTAGGGGCGTTCCCCGAAAAGGGAGCCCAGTCAGAAAGTATACATCCTCCACCATAGTGAAGGCAATCTACTCTCCCCACACCATAAAGCAATGCAAATCTAGACTCCACATCCGAATCAGGAACTGCAGAAGATACTCCTGTGCCCGTATCAACGGGCACTCGAAGAACTTCAGCAGCCCACAGGATACCAAAGTGGCACGAACCCCTGACTCCTCAATAGCCATGGCATCCCTCAGCTGTGACCAGTCCCACTCTCACCAATGGACCAGCATCGTGCAAATGATCACCTGCAACCACATAATACAGTCATAGGTGAGCCATATTGACCATAAAACACATTAAAATCTCCAAAAAAGATAAGTTTTGCACCCATCAGCCTTGCCCCCAAGGCGCGGCTATTTAAACCCACAGGCATGCACATATGCACACATGTTCACCCCACAGGCACGCACGCATGCGCACCTATCCATCCTGTTATCACTCCAAGAAACCCTTTGTGGTTGTAGACCAAAGGTGCTTGGTAACTTCAAGTAAAAATGTTTTTTGTGTTTTGTGTAGATTGATCAGTGGGATAACTCAATTCAAACATGGTATTCAGACAGTCAAGATGATAAACAAATGAACCAGTGCTCTCATAGATTGATAATCAGTAAATAAACTTAAGTGGG
>ML800478.1:46950-57993 GCA_009831015.1 Picea engelmannii | reverse complement strand
CAGCCAGAATTTCAGTCTCAGTTTCTATCGCTTTTTGGGTGGAGGTTTCTTCTTCTTTTTGTAGTTTTATATTTTTCCTAAATCTACCTCTAGGATCTCTATTTCTCATGAATTCATGCTAAATGAAATGAAAGAACTAAGATTGAGTTTCAGAGTACCTGTGACAACTGATATGTCGGTTTTCACCCCTTTTGTTTCCACAACTCCTCTTACTATCAACTTGCTAACATACCACACCAAACTAAGTGCATTCTAAAACTAATCAAGACAATTATCTTCTTACCTTTTAAACAGCTCCCTGACAACGGCGCCAAAAATGTCAAGCTGCTAAATTGAAGATTTGAATGACCTGAAACACTAAATTGTCAAACCAGGGTTGGTAAACTTTGAGCTGCTACACTGTATGTGCGGGTAAGGCTCTAATCTCTATCTGAATGCCATCCTTAGAAGAAAACACAAACTGATTCTGAGAACTTGAATCTTAATGACTATCTTGAAACTTAACATTTCCTATTTAAGTCATCAACATAAAACAGTCCTGTGCTCAAATGCTGGTGCTTCTATTTCTATTCAAAAATGTGGTTCCACAAGATTATTTTACCACTATTTTCAACCATCTATCATCATCATTTCTATTTAAGCCATGACACAAAGAGTTTTTCCTGACATGCATTTATCCTGAACATCAAAAATAAATCTAAATCTGTCTACAGAAAAACAAAGAAACACTCTACTTACCCTACTGGTACCGGAAGCTTCCTTTGATTTAACTGTAATCTAACTATTCTAATTAAGTAGGGTAAATAACTATCTAACAGAGCAAAGTTCATTCAATCTCTAAGTGAGGTGCGAATTGAAAACTAGAAGCCAAACAAACCATGTTCATACTTTAAAACCTACAGGAATCAAACACACATTCAATACTCATCAACGCAAGAGATATCAGTATGCTGGAACGATTCGGTTGAAGAATAAATAAACACGATTTTGAACGAAACTATAAACTATCATGTGAGCAAACACTAACACACTGAAATAATTAAGTCTATGACAGGATAAAGCAGCGGCTTGCACCTGTTTGGCGGGCCCAACCAAACGGCACAAACGCTGTAAGTAATAACTAGAACCAACTATATCATTCTATGCAAACATGGTGTAAACTTCATGCTTCATTAACTCATAAGAAAATACTCAAATCGTATACCAGTCGAGTAACATAACGCAACAACAGTTTGTATTCAGAAACATGTGTTCACGACATAGCATAATCCAACCCGTTCTCATGAGTGATCTCCTGTTTATAACAGTCTAAAGAAAAATACATAAAGACAACGGATCCCCGATCCGAAAATAGCTTGGAATCAAGTTTAAAACGTACTTCACACCTTCGTGACATGTAGTGTCACGAAGTGTGAACGATGAAGAATTAACGATTCAGTTTTATCATTATGCCTTCAATCATCCTGTGAGCGCTAACTCCAGCTGTCATGCGAATCTCTCTGTCTCCCATTCGGACCATAACGCACAGATCTTGAGCGGCTTCATTGGTATCTCCACGGGTACGAGTTGGTACCTGGTATCGACAATCCTGTTCCAAAAATAGAAGTGGTACCTAACCCAAGCGACATTAGTTCCAATATCCATTTAAAGCACCAAAATGCATAAAAATAGCTTGAAATGTAGAGATACCTTAAGTAACCCCATTGAATGGTAGGGAGATGTCAATTATATCAAAACAAGGCCAAAAGGGTGGTACTGGGTATATAAATGGAGGTCTTTGGAATATAATATAGGCAAAAACATGATCAAAACCGGAGACCAACACACTACCTTCTACCAGCGGAGCTATTGAAGAAGAAGGGACACGAAGCAAGGGTAAGACCAAGCTCGGGCCCAGAGGAGAAAATGCAAGATGCTCCAATGCATACATACCCAAAGGAGAAAAATAAATATTCTCCAATGCATACAGACCAAGAGGAGAAAAAGCAAGATGCCCCAATTCATACAGACCCAGAGGAGGAGGAAGAAGAGACGCAGCCACTAGAACGCAAGAAGAGGACATTGCCCATGTTCCTGCAACTTCCAAAGCAAGCTATGTTGATAGGTAAATATGTCAATGACATCCTTAATGCAAAATTCATTGCAGACCCTTTGGTCAAGAAACCTAGGACCAGGCTCTCCCTAGTGAAAATCCCCAACCCTTAGCCCATATCATCAACCATACCTCGTACTCAAGAAACCACTTGAGCGACCCAAACCATCATTGATATCTAGGATGACCCTAAGCATGATACCACTGCATCCACCACCATCATCACCGAACAACCCGCATCACCCCCATAACCCCAATCACCACCGTAAGAAATGACCATCCATCCCCAAACCATTGAATCGAAGCCCATGTTGTTGGATCCCCCCCAACTATCTGAACAAATACCAAAACTCACTTGTCTAACCCCAGAAGTACTAAGCCAGTCAATTGTTCCATTTGTGTCGATCCAAGACACTTTTTCTTTTCGAAGACTCAAATTGTTCCTATACCACAAACCCCAAGCCCTCAGTGCCCTCTCTCAACAATCAATGTTGAGAGTGCCATTCAGAGAAGAGGAACCATAGAAATTGTGGTCCAGAAACAAGCGAAAGTACCAGAGGCTCATAAGGAACATGAATCAACATCAGGATAGAGTGCAACCTCATTGCAAGAACAATTGGAGCTAGTACTCCAGAACCCACAACAATGCATAGAGTTGGTGCAACTCTTCTTGGTGAAAGAAAAGATAATCCCATTCCTTCCATCAACGGTAAGAATGAGACTTGCAAAGCAACTGCAAGGTCCATCTACAGGGGAGGAAGAGGTGGATACACCATTGGAACACTCAATGGCCAATGGAATCCCACTACAAGTCTGATTACCAAGGGATGCCACTACTTCTTCTGGTAACATCGCTCAATGGCCATCAACACAGCTAATTTGGATGATCAGATCTCCAACTAATCAATTGGAGCAGAGGCTCCAGCAGGACAAACAGGATGCATAGTTTTATAAGGAGGAAGCACTCCTCGTCCAAGCACGCCAGAAGCAAGAGGAGTATGCAAAGATCTAGGCAGATTAGAAACTGGAAAGGGTCTAGGAAAATCTTGCAGAAGCCTAGCCATTGATTCGAAGGACAACAACACAACTGCCTGAATCCAGTGAAGAAGATCGAGCTACTACAGGGAGCATGGTCATATTTGGCCATTCACACTGAGATCCTTAAAGAACATTTGCGGGAGAGTCAACATGAAGCAGAAAAACAACCCCAAAAGCTTCAATAGAAAATGGAAAGAGTTGTTCTCAAAGGAAACAATGCAAGGGAAACCCTGCACAAGAAAACTGCAGAATGCACAAATATTTTCTGGGAAGTTAGTGACTGGATGGGAATCATTTTATGAAACAACCAGACCCTGGAAGATTTACACAAAAAGATCTAATCCCTTAACGAGGAATTTTCCATCGCCATGGATCCACTAGAGTAGCAGGAAAAGTTTGATCATATCCAGCAAGCTGACAACGAGCTGAATGCTCTATTTGAAGCACAACCAGTAGCTAAGAAAGAGCTACCAGAGTTTTGATTGGTTATTCAAACAACATATATTCACATGCATCATGTAGATGCTATAGTTGACTCAGACTAGAAATCCCTGGTCGTGTCCAAGCCTAAGGAATTCATTACAGACATGACTTAGCATTTCATGGCTGAAGCTTCACTCCTCGCCAAGAAGTGGTAGGACAAGGTCGTTAATTTCCAAGGCATAAAGAAGAGATCCCTAGAATTGGTCCCAGAGTTGGGCCCTTCATTTGAAGATATGGAAAAAGAAATCACTCAAGAAGAAGCTGGGAGGAAAGCAAAGACATAAGACAAAGGAAAGCAACAGGTCAGTCCATAGGCCACAGAAGAACCAAGGGCTTGACTCGAGGAAGAGTCAAGGATTGTGGTTAGAGATTTTTGGGCCCTTCATTTTGTTTTTAGAAGTTGTGCAAGTCACAGAGGAGCAGGACAACAGAACAAGGAAATAAATCGAAAATGGTTGGAAGGAAGGAAAATGCAACACCAACATGGAGAAAGAAGTTACAACAGAACAAGAACAAGAAAGCATGCGATGAATACGATTGTAAAGGGTTGTATTTTAGGTTGATTATTGTTTGTTTATTTTAGGTTGTTGTCGATCATGATTATGAATTATAGGTTGTTGAAATGTGTTCGAGTTCTGTATTATTTTCCATTTTTGGGTAGATGTTAGCTATTATTATAGAGTCTAGGTTTCAGAAACCAAACCAAGTCTATAAAGTGTCATGTCTAGTTGTAATGGTAAAAGAGAAAGGGTTTTGGGTTAACCATGTATCACAGTAATAGATATTGCTGCTAAGATTTGGCATGGATGATATGCATCTGTATCTGAGCAAAGCATTATGTAATTGAGAAGAACCATATGAAGTTAATACAAGGAGAGATTCAAATTTTGAAATAACTGTGTCCGTTTAGCTTCAGATTATCCTGAATATTGTTTCATATTATCTTTATGTCATATCTAATCAATGGGATATGGGTTATTTATCGTTGCAACACAACTCTGTTTCCTTTAATCTGAGTTAGTAATGTTTACACAGTTCATAGTTTAATCTATCTTGTGCAAGACTACATAGAGCATAAGACTATATGGATTTGTCTAAGCATTCTTCTTACCCTTCCCTATCTTGTTTTTCTTGGTTGTGCCTTGGGTGAGACTTCTTCCCTTCAAGGAAGATGAAAATGCTAGTGCTCTACACTACCTCGGTACCTTTTGTTGGTAACCTGAGAAGGAACATGATCTTATCAATTCCGCGTCAACAATGACATGACATATAAAAGAATAAATCATGCACAAGAAGAATCATTGTGGAATTAAGCAAACGAAAGATAAGGAGATAAAACTTGGTGTGAGAAGGTGATTTCGAGAAGTATTCAGTGAGGATTCGGAGAATTTTTTGAAGGATTTAGAAGAATGGTGCCACTGAATGTTGGAGCTCCGAGTCAAATTGCGAGGAAAATACACAGCTCAATGAGATATCCATAGGAGTAAGTAGTTGAAGAAACAAACCCTATTTATTTGGAGGGAGTGGTAGACATGGACTCCATTCCTTCACTAGTGATCAAACTTGTTATCCCAATGATTGTGGAGGAAAAAGAACAACAGGTTCCAGCGACAAAAGAGATGGGGGTCGAGATGCGGGAAGAAACATGAAACACTAACACAGAGCAGAACCATGCACAACAACTTGAATTAGGAGCACCGCAACATATGGATGGGAACAATGATGAAAGAAGAGAGTCATATGAGCCTAGAGGACAGGACGAAGAAGTGCAGAACCCTGTTGCAGAACCAACACAATAGTTGGGGGAAGTACTGGTGGAAGATGTTACAGGACAACAATATTCATATGTTGAATATGAAGAAGATACACACCAAGAAGCAGGGCCATCGACAGTGACAACAAAGATAAGGGGAAAATATATAGTACAAATATCACCGTGCAAACAGAAAGAAGAAACATTGACACTATCGTGCATACCCAAAGGAGTTACAATCCTTCTCGGAATATTAGAATGTGTGGATAAATTGATGTATCCATACCATGATATTAAAGACAGGGACAAGTTCCATGTGTTTGCGCCATAAGTATATATGGAGAGAAAAGGTACAACTTCATCAGGGGTTCCAATTTTAGAACCAAAGTAGTGGATTATAGGGTTGTATAATACATGTATCATGAACATGTTGGAAATTCCACACTTTGGGAGGGTTAAGGATGTCAATGCCTGTGTGAAATAACTATTGGCCTTGGTGCATGGAGGCGTTCTATGGATGGACAGACTGATATCAATAGATGTAGATTTAATTGCAGAGTTCACAAGTTTTCCAATAGATGGAGAAAATCCAGAACAATATTTGGATGATAAGACAAAGGAGAAAGCTGTGGCAGAGGATATGAAGAAGACATATGGAACTTAGAGAGGGTCCCATGAATCATAATTAATAGAATCAGTGAACCTACGACGAGGTTGGAAACAAAGATGATGGCTTGTAAACTTATAAGGAAATGTTGCAAGGAAGAAGCACCTACAGGAGTTATAGCAACAGTCGCACAGTGCGCGAAGGGGACTCTACTCAATTGGACCCCATATTTACTGAATTTATTTTAGATGACTGCAAGGATGCATAGAATCTTGGAACGAAACGAAGTTCCATTATGCATGGTTGATAATACTGATAGCTTTGGTATGTTGGGGAGAACCTAAATACAACGGATTTTACCCAAGGCCAGGAAAATGTCACGCAACTAAGTATACAACATTATGACACACTTCATATGTAAAACAAAGGAAGGAACACACCAATATATTTGCTATGTATTATGATGAAATGCAGGAAAAGATAGCCAATACATGGAGGATACCACTAGAAGTGGTGGAAGAGAATCAAGGAATATATATATTAAGGCTTCCAAACACAATATGTGGATCCAAGCCAAAAGGGATCCCAAGAAGGAATGGTTACAACTAAGATACAGTGTGATAGCAAAAGAATTACAATGGGCCATGAAATATTGGACTAAGGAATGGAGTGTACTAGTAGCTTCCAAGAAGGGATCAAAAGGTATGCAACAAGCAAAAGATGGCACTTCACAGAAGTCAAACAGTCCAACAACAAATACAATAAAGGCAACATAGCACATGAAGGAAACAAGGGGGAGTGCAATAGTTAGAAATCCAAGTCAGAAGAACCATGTCCCCAAATATTCAGCACGGGAGAAGGACCACGCATAAGTAACAAATGGAGGAGTACAAGAGGATAAAAATGTTCCTACATAGGAGGAAATAGGAGGAGGATATCTATGAGACATGGATTTCCCAGGTACATTAGTGCATAAAGAAACTTTACCCATGAAGAGGAAAATATTGTAGTTAGCAGGTCGGTGCAAGAAGATGAAGGCACATAAGGGCGTTCCAGAATTCACATTGATAGAAGATGATGCAGATATGGTCACATAATGAGTATAGGACTACGTAGCAGAGGCATAGGATGATGTAGAGAAACAAAGGGAATAAATAGTCAATAAGTTGACATAAGTTAAGGTCACACTAGAAAAACAACAACTTACTACAGCATAGCGGAGGAAATAGGCGCAACCATAGAAGAATACTCAAGAAAATATAGTTCCAGCACAGGAGACAATACAAATAATATCAATGGAGAGTGAAAAATTTTGCATGGGTTAAGAGATGTTGCAAGTAGATGAGGAGACAGAGCATAAGAAATTGAAGGACATAGATCACTTGGACTTGGAACTTCCCAAGGTTCTAACAAATGCGTTGTATAAACTACAAATCAGTGTCGCACAAGAGATACAATTGAGAGTATGTGTAGACACGGCAAGTCTAGAACTTGCCAATGAAGTAAAGAGGACATTGAAGTTGACAATCGATCAGGTGCATTTTTAGAGAGATACAATAAATTAGAAAACTGGAATAATGGAGTAGAAGGTGGAAGAAGTGTTTAGAAAAATTCTTGACAGCGTGTAAGAAGGGGAGAGTTTACCTATAGAGGAGAATATTGAAAAGATAGCATAGACTATGGAGGCGTATAAGAATCAAATTAGAGAGTTGAACGAACTCCTATCACCCAACACCACACCAAAATTTAAAATGCAGAGGGAGCATGAGGTGACAGGCCATAAGGAGAGTATTTTGGAGAGCATTCAGGAAATCAAAGAGCTATATGATAGGAGTGCGCAATTATGGAATAATCTCCAGGAAGATGAGAAACTGCATGAGTTAGAACAGAAGGAAGAAGGAGTAAATTCTGCAATGCAGGAACTCAAGTAGAGTAAAAAATAATTGAACATATCAGATAGGTTGAAGAGTGCGCGGGAGTTGAAGAATTTGCAGACAGAGTTGAAGAGCATACAAGCAGAGAAGAATTCAAGATAGGCTAAGTTGGAGCCACTGTAAGAAAGGGTAGACTAAATGTTGATTGATATTTATGTAGCCAAGGTGCAAATTGAAAAAATCAGATTGGAGACTGAAGATTTGTTGAAGGATCATATCATTGCGCAGACTGTGGAGTCTATAGCAGAGAAGAGCGCATAGGTAAACACTCGAATTGAATATATTGTAGGAAAATTGCACGTGTTGGAGAAGTCAATGCAGGATGAAAACACTACTTGAGTGGCTCAGGACGAGCCACAAGTGAGTGTTGGGGTCCTATTGGTGCAGTCCATTTTGGGGAACAATGCAACAATTGAGGAAGACAAATAGAAAAGGGACGATAAAAGGAGCACACACAGGATAATAAGGAAAAGTAGTGTAAGGAAGCATGAAAGGAAGAAAGAAGGATGTGGATCAACCGTGCGTAGGAAGTTAGAATGTGGACAAACCTAACCCACTTAGGGTTAGGGTTTTGGTCATGGTTGTAATGGGTTTTAACCCATTTTTGTAGAATAAATATGCATTGTAATATCCGAGGAGGGGGATTGAAGAGAGTTGCTAGTGAGAATTTTGAGTCTGTAAGGAGTTCATGAGTTAGTTTTTGGTATGAGTTTTATTGAGAGATGTGGAGCTAGTTTTGGAGATGAGTCTATTTTTGAATTGTAACTAAGGGTAAGGTCACAAGATGTGGATCTTGGTGTGGCCTTGTTAGCCTCACCATCACCAAAATTCTTATGTAATGTGCATAGCGCAGAACTTTGATGAAGAATTATAAAGAAGTAGAGAATGCTAGATCTTTGTGGACATAGCCCAGAGGGGGTTAACCGTGGTAAAACATTGTGTCACTGGTTGGAATTTTTATTTTATGTCTTGCAATGGTTTATGATGAATGAATGACTTTGTTAGTAGTAAAATGCAGTGTGCACTAGAATAGTTCAAATATTTACTACATAATGAAGTTTAATGAATGAATATGGTTATAGAATGGTAGATATGGATTTAATAATATGGTAGAATGATAGATATGATGAATTTTGAAGTAAAATAACATGCCTAACATCCCCAAAGAACCATCCCTTCCAAGGCTGCAAACATCTAGGTCCTGCAGCCACCCATAAAGCCATCTCGGGTGAGACTTCATTCTGCACTTTGTGTGTAGTGTTTCCTTCTGGTCTCCAGAAGGGCCAATGGTTTGTATGGTAATGCTGGAAAACTAAAGTAGAACTCAGGTCAACCCAAACAATCCAACAAAAGGGTAGCTTACCTTTGTATTTTCCATATCCCTTTTTGAGTTTTCTCATAAAATGTGCTTCCTATGCATTTGATTCACAACTATATCAATCACTTGATTTGTTTCCTTTATTCTTCATCTTCTTTGAGGCTTTGAAAGTTTCTTCTTTATTTGATGGATTTTATTTTTCAGTCCTCATTTCATATGTAGTGGGAATCCCATGCAATTCATCTATTGTCAGTTTATCAAGATCCTTCACTTTTTCAATACCGAAAAATTTGGCATCAAAACTTAATGGGAGTGACCTTAACACATTTTGTACAATAATCGATTCTTCAACCATTTCACCAAGTCTTCTAATGGTGTTGAAAATTTCATCCACACGAAGAAGATAGGCTGCAAAATGTTCTTCGTCTTTCATTTTCAGACTCTCGAAATATATTCTATGAGTTTGGAGCTTTTCCTTCTTAACCTTGTCATCACCTTCATAAATATTTTGAAGCTTGTCCCAAATTTATTTTTCCGATTTGCAATGCATCACCTTGAAAAACTTGGATTTTGATAAATCGCACAAGATGGCATTCATGGATTTTGCATTGTTTTCACTAGGATTATTCCCAACCACATTTGTTGGTGGTGTTGTTGGGGATGTATAACCAGTCATGATTGGTTGCTAAATACCAAAACCAATACCCATTAAATAGGTTTGCATCCTTATCCTCTAGAAGGCACAGGTTTTCTCGTCAAGCAACATAGCCCTATTTGTGGAGAAACCTTCCTAGCTGACCATGTGTGCTCCTGAGATCTACCTTCTAGTGGTTATACTTCTTCCAAAGGAATCCACTCTAATACCAATTTCTAAGCACACACTTATACTGAGAGGGGGGGTGAATCAGTATAAGACAATATTTATTTACTTAAAAAGTCATTGACCATAAAAAAGAAGTGTACACAATATTAACCATAGTACACAGAATTTATGTGGAAACTCTTTGTGGAGAAAACCAAAAAATAATTCTTTATAATTTTGTAGGCACCAAAATACTGTTACAAACATTTGTAGGCACCAACCTACTGGAGACATCAATCCCCACTGGTAAAAATCCTGGTAGGCACCAATATACTCTTACAGATCTTCATAGGCACCAACCTACTAGAGACACCAATCCCCACTGCTAAGCACCAACTTAGTAAGAGACACCAATCTCTTTGTTTGAGCGGCACCAACCCTCAATTACAATATAATTTCTTCAATATATGATGAACATTTGCATTTTCTTCACCAATTCTACTCACTACTTTTACCTTTACCATATCTTCTTGCTAGATTTCCCTTCAATAGATCTATTCACTAATTCTACTTTCACTAGATATGTTCATTATCTCTTCCTTCAAGAGATATGTTCGCTAGATCTTCCTTCACGAGATATGTTCACTATTTTTTCCTTCACTAGACCTGTTCATTACTTCTACCTTCACGAGATCTGTTCTCTAGATCTTCCTTCGCGAGATCTATTCAATATGTTTTCCTTCAGAAGATCTATTTGCTAGATCTTCATTCAGAAGATTTTTTCACTATTTTTTCCTTTACGAGTCATGTTCGCTAGATCTTCCTTCACAAGATCAGTTCGTTAGATCGTCACATATATATTATTCTTCATCACATACTCCATCGCTCTTTCCTTTTGGAATGTTAATTATTCTTCACTCATATCATATTCTCCTCTTCAAATATTGCATTTCCGCTCAACTCACACACCACTCTTCAAAATATTACATTTATTTATATACATCACCATGACCCAT
>ML800478.1:30925-44333 GCA_009831015.1 Picea engelmannii | reverse complement strand
AAAAAAAAATAAAAAAAAATAAATTGTGTCGTAGATAGCACCACATTTTCATTTGAATATTGATTTTGAATTTTTCATTTGTAGCGACACAGATTGTCAAGGCCATGGCAACAAACAAGTTGTAATTTTAACCTCGAAATAAAAAAGGGGGTGCTACTAGCAATGCCACTTTTAGATTCAGGGATCAATTTTAAAGTTTTTTTTGCAATGGTACAAGTTTTCAAATCCACGATTTGAAATTAGTTGTAAATTTAAGCCCACCCCAAAAAGGGGGTGCTACCAGTAGCACCCATTTTTTTTATTTGAGGGTCAATTTTAAGGTTTTCATTTTCCACATTACAGATCATAGTTGCAAAATTTTGTAGTTTTAACCTAAAAAAATGGGTGCTAAGTAGAACCACTTTTTGAAGCGAGGGTAAAAACAACCACTAAATGCAACCTCTAAAAAATAAGAACTTTAGAGAGTTTTCGTCAAGTGGTAACTATGTTAATATCATATAAATTCAATGCAACAATTAATTTGAACAAAGCTCCAAGAGAATATTACACACAATATTTTTAAAAAATAAACATTCTAGAAGGAACTACATTCAAGAGATTAACTGTATGAGTTCGTGGCGAAGTTGGTTGAGTTTCAATTGTTTCTCTTCTGAAACTTATATGCAAGGTGTTCATCTCAAACGAAGGAGTGTGTCGACTGAGTCTCGGATTGACTCAGAGAGAAGTTCAGAGAGAACCAGAGAAAATCAAACCAAGTGCAAGGTGTGCATAGAGTCAAGAAGCCAACAAGCTTCGAAGAACCAACGCAGAAGAACGCCAGGTGGGCGAGAAGCATTTTATTTTCAAGAAAATCCTTCAAACTGAGTTATTTGAAATCCTGAGAACCCAAGGTGTGTGTGGGAGATCTAAATCATATCAAGGATAGATGCTCAGAAGAGATAACACCTTTTCACAAGTGTTGACGAGATTCCAAAGATGAATTCGTCGAGAGAACAAAGGTTTGGAACCTTCGAAATCGGATAAATCTTCTGAAACAAAGAGATATCAGAAGCTCAAAAGGGAGAACGACCCTGATCGTCGGATCATAGGGAAGAAGATCGACAATCGTCGGAGAAGAAAGAAGTGTGTGAACCTTATCACTTTGTGTATAGAGGAGAGAAGCTATCGTGGTTGAAAATTAAGATTACCGAAGTCTAGAGACCCGGAATAGAATCTCAACCATCCGATCAGTGAGGTAGATCTTATTCCATCAGATTGTTGGAGGTGAAGACCAAGCATCGGATCGCCAGGAGGAATCACATTCGTCGGTTGCTATAAGCTCAGGAGGGAGAGTTGCTTGAAACTTGAGATTCCCGAAGTTCAGAGTGTCAGAATGTCGAGGTGGAATCTCAGCCATCCGATTGATCAAGCATGAGCCGTTAGATATTCCAGGCGCACAAGGAGTCAAGTTTGAGACTTGAAACTCTCAGAGCATGGAGATCTAGAGAGTCAGAGCATATCTGGACCGTTGAAGCCAGGAGGGTATGTGTCAGTAGCTTGGAAGATCTGGAGGAAGAAGGAAGTTGAAACTTGAAACTCCTGAAGCGCGGAGAGTCGAGGAGCCATGAATAGTTGATCTGTGGGGAGACACTTGTCAATAGATCTCATACTCTGGAGAAAATCTGAAGTAAGTTTTTGGTTTGAGAATTGAAAACGCTGGAGCACGGAGACCCGAAGTCCTGGAATAATATTTGTACCATTGGATTCGGAGGAGACGTGGTGAAAATTGGTTAACTTCGGGTAAATCCTCGAAGTAATCCTCTATCGTTGGATCAGGGAGGACACACGTCAGGAGATCTTAGAATCCAGGTAAAAGAAATTGGAAGAAAGGGGTTTGAGATTTGAAATCTCAGAAGTTCAGAACCCTAGAGGAAATATCGACCGTCGATCGAGAAGGGTTCGTTGGACTGTTGATCTATTTTGAAAGGTCAAACACCCAGGTGAAAGCAGGATCATTAATTTACGGGACATGTGTCCATAGATTTCCAGTTCCTAAAGGGTGAAGTACGAAAGGAAGCTGAGTTTGAGATTCCAAACTCCCGGAGTCCGAAATTGCGAAGAGAATCTAGACCGTCGATTCAGAGAGAGATGATATTGTCCATAGATAAGAAGGGCGCAGATTTGAATCGTCAATCATCAATATCATGAGATCGACGATCCCATGTCATTGTGGGGACAAAAGTTGCGAGGAGGTTAAGGAATCGAAGGCAGGCCGCAATTTGAACAGTGGTTTCACCAAGGGGACGCGTGGAAGTCGTAGGAGCATTATGGGCCCAAAAGTGTTTTAACCCCAAACCGCTCGTGACCGCACCCACAATCATGTGGTTATAGCCCCAGGTCACATCAAGAGAGGGCTTATCCGAAAGGGAGCTAAGGCCAACACTCTGAGTTTTCACATAGAGCGAAAGGGAAGGTCATGGGTTGCTGTCAAACCTACACCAAGAAGCTGATGGGGCCTATGTTTAGATAAAGAGGGGGACCTTCAGGGTTCCAGAGAGTCTTTTGACTCGAGAATTAGAGATCCAAGACCGGGAGGTTGCACATCCCTACGGGGAAGTAGAAGGGTTGCATCAGGTGGATCAGAGCTGAGATTTTGAGTTTGTTTGCAGACATCAGAAAAAAGGAGAAAGGAGGGAAGTTGGTATCATTTGTGGTATCAAAGAAGTTTGATTTCTTTTTGTAGGTGATGCAGTGAAATCATGCCACCTAGAAGGCACAGAGAGAATGCAGAAATGGAAGAAGAAATGGGGCGACTCTGAATGAGGTTGGATGCCATGGAAACAACATGGAGAAGAGCACCAGACACTGGTGATATCAGTGAAGCTGAGAGAGAAGAATTAGAGGGAGAAGCAAATGACGTAGAGGATGTTGCACACGATCGCTTGATAAAATTTGTTTCAAAGATAGGAGCCAGAGCAAGAATAGAGGTACCTATGTATGAAGGCAATTTAGAAGTTGAAGAATTGTTGGATTGGGTACGTGCTATGGACAAACACTTTGTTTACGAAGATATCAAAGAAGATAAGATGGTGAAGCATGCAGTGACAAGATTGAAGGGTCATACATCGTTATGGTGGGATGAACTGCAAGTTGAATGCAGGAGAAATGGTAAGCAAAAAATTAAAAACTAGGATAGGATGGTATCCAAGTTGAAGGCCAAATTTATCCTGAAGGATTACCAAATCAATCTTTGCAGAAGATTGCAGAACCTGAAACAGAGGGGTTTATGAGTGAAGGAGTACAATGAAGAATTTTACCGACTGAACATCAGGGTTGGACAGAAGGAGGATGAAGATGAGAAGACAGCCAGATATATCAATGGGCTGAGATATGAAATACAAGAGGATATCAACATGATTTATGTCAGTAAAGTCAAGGATTCTTATCAAGCAACCTTGAAAGATTAAGAAAAATTGGCCAGGAAGCAAAGCCAACAAAGCAGAGGCAAGGGAACCAACTGAGAAAAGTTCCAGAAGTCGAAGCTTGAAGCTGACAAACAACATAGTCACCATGAGAAGGGTGGAAGTTCTAAAGAAGAAAAACATGGAGGAAGAGGTTCTTTTTCCAGAGGAAGAGAAAGAGGAAGAGTCAGAGGAGGCGTAGTTAAATGTTATACATGTGGAAAAGAAGGGCATAAATCTTGGGAATGTCCCGATAGAAAGAGAGAAGGCGAATAAGCACACATTGCTGAAGCATAGAAGCATGTCGAATAATAAACAGTAGAAGGAGGAAGGAACCTCATGATGAGGAAAATTATTCTCAAACCAGAAAAGGAACCAGAGGAACCAGTTCAGTGAACAAGTCTGTTCAGAACTGCTTGCGAGTCGAAAGACAGAGTTTGCAAGGTAATCATAGACAGTGGGAGCACTGACAATCTAGTATCCATAGAGATGGTGGAAAAGTTGGAACTAAATACAACTGCACATCCAAATCCATACAAGGTATCGTGGTTTCAGAAAGGACATCAAGTCATGGTAAGTCAACAGTGCCAAGTTGAATTTAAAATAGGAGGTTACAAAGATGAAATATTATGTGATGTAATTCCTATGGATGTCTGTCATATTTTATTGGGGAGGCCGTGGAAGTATGACCGAAAGGTTATTCATGATGGAAGAAAGAATACCTATACCCTAGAAAAGAATGGTATAACACATATGTTGTTACCCATAGAAGACAAAGAGCAAAAGAAAGAAGCTAGTTCAAGCATACTTCTCATGAGTGGGAAGGAGCTCTTAAAAGAATTCAAGAAGGACAAAGAAATGCAGTTTGTTGTAGTGAGGAAGCCTAGAGTTATCCTTACGAATAATTCTGTAGAATACTTGCCTATAGAAATCCAAGAACTATTAGAAAACTTTGTTGATATAGTCGTGGATGAGTTACCACACTCATTGCCACCTATCAGGAGCATAAGCCATCATATTGACCTTATTCCAGGAGATAGTCTACCAAACAAAGCAGCTTATAGGTTGACACCTACGGAGAATGAGGAGGTCAAAAATCAAGTCCAGGAGTTGTTGGATAAAGGGTTAGTTAGGGAAAGCCTAAGCCCATGTGCAATATCGACTGTATTAATTCCAAAGAAAGATGGAGGATGGAGGATGTGTATAGATTCCTAAGCCATCAACAAGTTAACGATTAGATACAAATTCCCTTTACCGAGGATGGATGATTTGATGGACTGTTTGAGTGGAGAAAGCTATTTTTCCAAGATAGACTTGAAGAGTGGATATCATCAAATAAGGATGAGAGAGGTAGATGAATGGAAAACAACATTCAAGACAAATGAAGGATTGTTTGAATGGTTGGTCATGTCATTTGGGTTGAAAAACGCACCAAGCAAATTTATGAGATTAATGAATGAAGTGTTGAAAGACTTCATAGGAAAATTTGTCATAGTATATATGGATGACATACTAATATTCAGTAAGACAAAGGAAGAACACTTAAGACATATGACATCAGTGATGGAAAGGTTTCAACAAGAGAAATTGTTGATAAATATGAAGAAGAGTGCTTTTATGAAGAAGGAGCTCATATATTTGGGTTTCGTAATCTCTTCAAATGAATTGAAGATGGACCCAGAAAAAGTGAGAGAGATCAGAGAATGGCTATCGTCAAGCAACATATTTGAGGTAAGAAGTTTTCATGGGTTAGCAAGATTTTATAGAAAAATTATCAGAAATTTCAGTGGCATATGTGCACCCATGCTGGACACTGTGAAGAAGAAACACAAGTCCTTCAGTTGGATAGAGGGAGCTGAAAAAAGTTTCAAAGTGTTGAAGGAGAAAATCACAGAGGAGCCAATTCTGGTCTTACCAGATTTTGGAAAAACATTTCAGGTGAGATGCGACGCAAGTGGATTAGCTATTGGAGCAGTCTTGAGTTAGGAAAATAGGCCAGTTGCTTATTTCAGTCAGAAACTGAATGATGCCAAGAAAAAGTATTCCACATATGACAAGGAATTTTATGTGGTGATTCAAGCTTTGAAAAAATGGAGGCATTATCTAATTCCTAAAGAATTTATCTTGTACAGTGATAATCATGCTTTGCAATTTATTACTAGGCAAGAAAAGTTGAATAAAAAACATGCAAAATGGGTAGAATTTATGCAGAATTTTAATTTTGTTATTAAGAACATTGTTGGAACTGCTAACAAAGTCGCAGATTCTTTGAGCAGAAAGAGTTTGATTGTACAAGAATTCTAGGTGGATACCTTGGGGTTCGAACAACTCAAGGAGATGTATAAAGAAGATGCAGATTTCAAAGAAGCTTATGAGGCATGCAAGAATCCTTTATTGGGAGACAGAAGCCCATGGACTGAATATTTGATCTAGGATGGATTACTATTCAAGGGAAGCCAATTATGGATTTCAAATTTCTCAATGAGAGACAACCTACTGAAAGAGAAACATAGTGGAGGTTTAGCTGGACACTTTGGTCATGATAAGACATTTGCACAGCTGAGAAATTTGTATTATTGGCCGAGCATGAGAGAAGACGTGAAGAAGTTTGTGAACAAATGCATAATTTTTCATTATGCAAAAGGAAGACAAAAAAACACTAGTTTGTATCAACCATTACCAATTCCAGAGAGGTCGTGGGATGTAATCAATATGGATTTTGTTTTGGGATTGCCTAGAACTAAAAAAGGGAGCGATTCCATATTTTGTGGTAGATAGATTCTAAAAAATGGCACATTTCATACCATGCCAGAAGACAAGAAATGCCACACACATTGCCAATTTGTTTTTCAAAGAAGTAGTAAAACTACATGGATTTACAAGGAGCATAGTTTTAGACAGGGATACCAAATTTGTAGGACACTTTTGGAGGACTCTATGGAAGAGGTTGGGGATGAACTTATCCTTTAGTTCATCATATCACCCTCAGACACATGGACAAACCAAAGTAGTAAACAAAAGTCTCAGAAACTTGTGGAGAAGTTTAGTCACTGAGCAAGGTTGACAATGGGATCAAATTCTAGCACAAGAAGAATTTTCATTCAACAATTCAGTGAACATGAGCACAGGAAAAAGTCCATTTGGAATTGTGCATGGTGTACAACCAAGAGGGATTATAGGGTTGCGATATTTGAGTCAAGATGAGTTTTGAAGTGCTAGAGCAGAGGATTTTGCAACATAAATGCAGAAAATCCATGACAGAGTCAGAGAGAAGCTACAGGACATCAGTTAGAAATACAAGAGTAGAGTTGATCAAAAGAGAAGAGAAGTTCAATTCAAAGTTAGAGATGAAGTTTTAGCTCATTTGAGAAAAGAGAGATTCCCAAGGGGAACATATAACAAGTTAAAGATGAAAAAGATAGGACCATGCAGGATTCTCAGAAAATTTGCAGCTAATCCTTATGAGATTGAGTTGCCAGACAATGTTTGGATATTGCCAATATTCAATGTTGCAGACCTATATCCTTACAGGATAGATGAAGCAAGAGAATCAGATGATCAAAAATAAATTCAATGGGAAGAGCAATTTCCCACAGCAGAAAAACCTCATATGGAGAAAATCATTGAACAAAAGGATGGAAAGAAAACCAAGAGGAAGACATATCCTGAATACTTGGTGAAGTGGAAAGATCATCCAATGGAAGATGCAAGTTGGGTCACAAAACCTAATATTTTGAAGCATGGAAAAATAGTGTAGGAGCTCATGGACAGGAGTCCATGAAATGTTTTAACCAGAGGAGTATGATGCAGGAGCATCGCCTTCAAAGTCAACAATGCATGCATGGAGGCAAACAGATGACATCTCAGCAGTGAAAAATTTTCCAATCGAGCATTTAACTCAGAATTTAATGGGTTGTTGAGATATTTTTGTAACAAAATTTTAAAAATGTAACTTGTTTGTAAAGTCTTGAAGGACTATAAGAAATGCAGATATGGAGTGTTGACTCTATCTGGAAATAACTAGTAGTTATTGTAATAGGATAGAGTAGGAAATAGCTTTGAATTTGAAATGATAGATTTCAGAACAAGACGAGAGAGCTCATGGAGCAGTCCTTAGATAGGTTTTCAGTATTGCATTGTAATAGAATCAGAAGGTATGAGACAGAATAGAGAGATCAGTAGAGCAGGGTAGAGTAGCAGAAACACTATGTATTTTTTTTTCATGAATGAATAGAACAGACATAAATTGTCCCAAATCCTTGGACTGTGTTCATTTCATGTGTGATTGAATGAATGTTATTCTATGTGTATGATTTATTCTAGTTCATTCATGTATGACTGTTTGAGAGATTAACTGTATGATTTCATGACGAAGTTGGTTGAGTTTCAATCATTTCTCTTCTGATACTTGTATGCAAGGTGTGCATCTTGAATGCAAGGAGTGTGTCAACTGAGTCTCAGATTGACTCAGAGAGAAGTTCAGAGAGAACCAGAGAAACTCATACCAAGTGCAAGGTGTGCACAACGTCAACAAGCCAACAATCTTCGAAGAACCAGTGCAGAAGAACGTCAGGTGGGCGAGAAGCATTTTCTTTTCAAGAAAATCCTTCGAACTGAGTTATTCGAAATCCCGAGAATGCAAGGTGTGCGTGGGAGATCGAAATCCTATTAAGGATAGAAGCTCAGTAGAGATAACACTTTTTCATAAGTGTTGACAAGATTCTAGAGACAGATTCGTCGGGAGAACAAAGGTTTGGAACCTTTTAAAGAGGATAAATATTCCAAGGCAGAGAGATATCAGAAGCTCAGAAGGGAGAACGACCGTGATGGCCGGATCACAGGGAAGAATATAGAAAGTTGTTGGATAAGAAGGAATTGCATGAACCTTATCACTTCACATACAGAGGAGAGAATCTATCGGGGTTGAAACTTGAGATTCCCGGAGTTCAGAGACCCAAAATAGAATCTCTACCATTCGATTAGTGAGGTAGATCTGAGCCGTCAGATAGTTGGAGGTGAAGACCAAGCATCGGATCGCTAGGAGGAATCATAGCCATCGATTGTTGTAATCTTAGGAGGGAGAGCTGCTTGAAACTTGAGATTCCCAAAGTCTGGAGTGCCCAAACGCCGAGGTGGAATCTCAACCATCTGATTGATCAAGCGTGAGCCATCAGATATTTTGGGCACACAAGGAGTCAAGTTTGAGGCTTAAAACTCTTGGAGCACGGAGAGCCGGAGATATGGAGCATATCTGGACCATTGAAGGCAGGAGGGTACGTGTCAGTAGCTTGAAAGATCTGGAGGAAGGCGGACGTTTAAACTTGAAACTCCTGAAGCACAGAGAGTCGAAGAGCCGTGAATCGTTGATCTGTGGGGAGACACTTATCAATAGATCTCGTATTCCAGGGAAAAGATGAAGTAAGTTTTCGGTTTGAGAATTGAAAATGCCAGAGCATGGAAACCCGAAGTCCTAGAATAATATATGGATCATTGGATTTGGAGGAGATGTGGTGAAAATCGGTTCTTCGAGTAACTCCCTGAAGTAATCCTCAATCACTGGATCAGGGAGGACACACGTCAGGAGATCTTAGACTCCATGTAAAAGACATTGGAAGAAAGCGGGTTGAGATTTGAAATCTCAGAAGTCCGGAGCCTTGGAGGAAATATCAACCGTCGATTGAGAAGGGGTCATTGGACCGTTGATCTAGTTTGAAAGGTCAAACACCCAAGTGAAGGTAGGGCCATTGATTTATGGGACAGGTGTTCGTAGATCGCTAGTTCTAGAAGGGTGAAGTATGGAAGGAAGTTGAGTTTGAGATTCCAAACTCGCAAAGTTCAGAATTTTGAAGAGAATCTGGACCGTCGATTCAAAGAGAGTTGATCTAGTCCATAGATAAGAAGGGCACATATTTGAATCATCGATCGTCAAGATCATGAGATCGATGATCCCATGTCATTGCGGAGACAAAAGTTGCGAGGAGGTTAAGGAATCGAAGGCGGGCCACAATTTGAATAGTGTTTTCACCAAGGGGACGCGTGGAAGTCGTAGGATCAGTGCGGGCCCAAAAGTGGTTTAACCCCAAACTGCTTGTGACCACGCCTGCAATCACGTGGTTATAGCCCCAGGTCACATCAAGAGAGGGCTTATCTGAAAGGGAGCTAACGCCGACACTCTGAGTTTTTGCACAGAGCGAAAGAGAAGGTCGTGGGTTGTTGTCATACCTGCACCAAGAAGCCGAGGGGGCCTATGTTTAGATACAGAGGGGGACCTTCAAGGTTCCAAAGAGTATTTTGACTCGAGAATCAAAGATCTGAGACCGGGAGGTTGTGCAGCCCTATGAGGAAGTAAAGGGGCTGCATCAAGAAGTCTGTAGTGAATTCCAAATGGATCTACAAGATAAAACACATTTGACAGGAGCATTGAGAGGCACAAAATGAGACCTTTTGTTAGAGGATTCTCTCATGTGGAGGGAATAGATTATGAGGAGACATTTTCTCTTGTTGCTTGATACACTTCTATATGAATGATTATTTCCCCTACAACATCCATGGGTTGGAGAGTACATCATATGGATGTAAAGACAACCTTTCTCAAAGGAGATATTGAGGAAGAAGTATACATCGAGAAACTATATGGTTTTGTAATACATGAGAAAGAGTCTCATGTGTGCAGGTTGAAGAAGGCCTTCTATGGACTCAAGAAACCACCTTGAGCTTGGTATGTGAGGATTGATGGACACCTGATGATTTTGGGCTTCAACAAAAGTGTATCGATCCCATCCTGTACTACAAGATTGTTAATGGTGAGTCCTTGATTTTGGTCCTCTACATTGAAGATTTATTTCTCACCGGTACAGAGAGCTTTATTGTTGAATGGAAGTATGTGTTGGCCTCTAAGTTTGAGATTAAGGGCCTTGGTATGATGCACTACTTCTTGGGACTAGAGGTGTGGCAAAGAATTGATTATATATTTCTAAGTTAGGGGAATACACAGTAGATATATGGAATTATTTATGGATGCAAAACTTGAGGCCCATGGTTACACCAATGGTGAGGAATCTGAGGAAACTAAGTGTGTCTTCTTTCGATTATGACGAAATTTATCTGAATCTGTACAAACAGCTGATTGGATCATTGATGTATCTGGTTAACGCCAGACCAAATATTTGTTATGAAGTGAGTACACTTATCAAGTTTATGAGTCAACAGAGATAGACACATTGGATTTCTGCGAAGCATGTGTTGAGATACCTGTGAGGTACAGTTGGACATGGTTGGAGATATACTTCAAATATTGACATGATATTACAAGGATATACTAACTTTGATTGGGCAGGGATCACAATGGATAGGAAGAGCACCTCTAAGTGTTGCTTCACTTTAGGATTTTCCATGGTTTCCTGTTGTAGCAGGAAATGGACTTATGTGGCCTTGAGCATCGAAGAATAAAAGTACATTTCATTGAGTGTGGAAGTACGCAAAGCAGTGTGGCTTCGCAAGATCCTTGTAGATTTATTTGGACATGTTTCGGATTCCACTATTATTCTGAGACATGGTGCAGAGGAAGGAAGTATTGGCGCAATACATTCCTATAGATGAGCAATTTGTTGATGTTCTTACCAAACCAGGATGAAGTTCGATTACTTCTTTGACAGACTTGGTATGGCAAAGAATGCCTCCCTCGCTGAGAGGGAGTGTTGATGTTTGCATCTTCCTATGACAATATCCATATCATACTCCTCTGTGATTGATTTGATTTGATCTGTGAGGACACATATCTAAGGAGGGATAAGTGGGTTTGGGCTTATCCGAGAAGGAATAAGTTTGTTTATCTGTGAGGACACTTATCAGAGAAGGGATAGCCCAACGTCCCTTGTGGAGAGAACATGAGGACACGTCCCATGTGGAGAGCATGTGAGGACATGTCAAGGGAGTTGACCTTGACATCACACACTATGGGGAGTTTACCCTAGCATTTATAGAGGGAGTGGCCTCTAGAGGTCCACATGGGAGTGCCATGTGTGACAGGCATTCTCCAGATCATACTCCTCTGTGAAATGAGTTGAGTTGATCTATGAGGACACTTATTCGAGAAGGGATAAGTGGGACACTTATCCAAGAAGGGATAAGTGGGTTTGGGCTTATAGCGCAATGTCCCTTATGGAGAGAACATGAGGACATGTCAAAGAAGTTTAGCTTGACATCACACTCTATGGGGAGTTGACCCTAGTGTTTCTAGAGGGAGTAGCCTCTAGAATTCCACATGGGAGTGCCATGTGTGACATACCTTTTGCTACTACAATGTTTGTGTACCACTGGCGGAGAGTGCATGTCTCCGGATAGTAGTTGTGTATTACTACAGTGTTTGTGTACGCTACTACAATGGTTGTGTACCACTGTTGGAGACTAAGTGTCTCTAGACAATAATTGTGTACTACTACAGTGGTTGTGTACCACTGAGAGTAAATGTGTGTCACTATATAGTAGTTCTGTGATACTAGCAGTGGTTGTGTACGACTAGATAGTAGTTGTGTACTACTGTGGAAATATACCTCCCTAGCTAAGAGGGAGTGTTGATGTTTCAACATCGGGAGGAACTTCTCCTATATTGGGATGCAGACCAAGGGAGATAGGATGCATTTATCATAAAGGTGCACTTGTGGTAAATGGGCCCATGCGCAGTCCTTCCTTGATCATGACAAGGAATAATATGGACTTGAGTTCCACGTGTCAGTTAGCATCAAGATGAAATTCGCTCACAGGTGTGTACCTGTGGTGAAAGATCCTAGTGTGGTATTTGTCCTAGTCATGGTGATTTGACAAGGAATGATAAAGACTCAAGATGCCATATTCTATTACATGCGGACCCAGAGTGAGCTTGATCTCAGAGAGTGTCAATTGACTTAGAGGGAGAGTCGTAGAAAGAATTTCTCCTCGGTTCAGGTGGGAGAGATACATCTCCCAAGACTGACAGATAAGTGTCATGAGTCTAGGGTGATGTTTGTATACTTCAGAGACAAGCTTGGCATGATGAAAAATGTCTCCCTCGTTGAGAGGGAGTGTTGAAGTTTGGACAACATCGAGAATACATTCTTTTAGATTAATAATTAATAATATTATTATTGATAATTAAATATTAAATATAATAAGTAAATTATAATAATAAATAGTTATTGATTATCCAAGGGATGCATCCTTTCATGCATGGTCATTATATTTTCTTTATATATGGAAAACTCATCATTGTAATACTATATCGATCATATCTCATATGAATAAAAACAACATTTATTTCTATCCTTAGCATGCAAACATGATAGAACTCATATACACTCGCAAATCAAAAATCACAAAGGTAATTCAAAAATAAGAAAACAAAGGGTGTGCCATGTAAGTTGATGTTAAAGCTTAATTTGGAGTGATTTATCCTCATGATTCACCCAACTTGTTCAAATCCATGTGTTTCCTGACCTAGCAGGGTGGTAACCCTGTCCATGACTTGCAAAGAGGTATCCTGGTGGGTAGCCATAGGTTTATCACCAAGTGGCATACTCGTGGGATTGTAAGAGCACATGAGACAAATGGTGAGAGATCTCTTGTATTTCATCATATTGGGTGTACCTTACTTCAATTTCTCATTCATACCTTCACTTTCCTTACTTGGATTTTATAACCGTCATTTAAGACATTTGGACGACACCTTCAACCCTTATGGAGTGTTTGTGATTTTTTTTCATGTCTTAGAAGCAAGCTTTTTATTTTCTCTTGCATCAAGAAACATGTCCCCAAAACCATATTTTGTCACCACTAGAATTATATTTGAAAACCACATTGTTCACCACTTGAGAAATCATGTTAGTACCTTCATTGTAAAAATTATTTTGGAGACATATAAACCTAGCACACTTCTTTAAAAACATCTAGTTAATTGTAATTAGAACCAACAATCACTACTAGATTTGGATATA
>ML800478.1:8275-21416 GCA_009831015.1 Picea engelmannii | reverse complement strand
AAAGCTTAGCCATCATAGAAGAAATATTAACTATCATGAAAATCCATGTGATCTCTCAATTTCATATATCAATCACCAATGATAAGAAAAACACTCTTATACTAATTCAAATGCACTCTTATGCTAACTTAAGCAAATACACATGATTAAAATTCAAACTCCTAACTAAAAGCTTAATTCAAACTCAAACTTCTAATTAAAATTGCAATTTAAATCTAGAAAGAAAATTTCATAAATTAAACTAAGCTAATCATATTATTAAAAACTCAGAATTCAAACCAAAATGCTTATAAAAACATAATTCAAATTCTACTTCTATATTATCATACTAAAACAAGATTTATAAGAAAAATAGATTCAGGAAAGCATGACTAAAACTGAGAAATAAATTAACAAAACTTGCATTTATTAATCCATCGAATCTTGTAAAAGAAACTTTGTACTCTATGTTAAACTAATACTCTGTTTCAACCTACATAAATCAATTTAATATTTTAACAAACCATCTATGTTAGTAGCTTGCAAGACATTCACTAACAAATAAAAGACACAACATAATAGAAACTATCTCCTACAAGCAACCTGCAAAAAGGGAATTAAACAATTAAATGATGAACAACAAACACGCAGTATTTAAAATGACAAAACACATATAACATGAAATGAAGTAAAATATAGCTAAACAACTGGAATATGCAATCTATCTATCTAAGTATTCACCCAGACCATTGGTGGGCCCCCCAGCAGGTCATGGCTACTCCTCAATAGCGAATCACGAGCTAAATCAACACGGTTCTGGCATTAAATTAAAAAATGTCTTAACACAAGTTTGTAGAAATCTCTGAGTTACACAACGAAAATGTATTCTAACAATTCTTAACCTTCTAGTCTAGCCACTGCTGGTGGTATTTATAATGATTACAATTCGAGAGGTCGACCACTGGAAGGGTTGACCTCCTTTAAAAATGGTAAATTCCATTAAATGTGCATTAACAACCTTTAGCTTCTAGAAACTGAACAAGCCACTCAACGATTAGCATAATTGCTTAATCTGAGATGTCAAGAGATCGGTAGCTGGAGGCCATGAGGGGAAACAAAACCCAGGTCACTGATTCACCCAGCATAGGCCGCCAATATAACAACCACCAACTTTCCCATGCTCCAAGTGCACGATGCAGTGTCGGATGAAGTACTGTATCGGGTGTTGAATGATGTTCCAAACGAGCTACCGGATGGAAATTTGCATTGTGAATTCATCTCGTGACACACATATCACGCATTAGATTGTTTTAAACATTAAATCAAATCGAATTTAACTCAAAACCATTGCAAAACATCAATTTTACATACTTTTGTATATGCACGATGAATTGATACAATATCCTTTGAAAACATCTTGAAAATGGTTAAATACACATATAATACTGGTACAAAAAGAATTCAATCATCATCATAAAGAAAACAAATCATGAGCCCAACATTACCCCCACACCTAAGGTTTTGCAGGTCCCACTGGAAACAAAAATGAATTTCCCAATATGACTAGACTTGTGGAGAATGGGATGGATTATATTTAGAAGCTTCTTTCCCTAAAGACTTTGTCTTGGCCCTCTTGCAGTGTTTCAATTTTGCACAGAGGCTACAATTTTCATTGGTCATTTGATCAACCAATTGTTGGAGGGAATTCACCTTTGCTTGTAATACTGCATTGTCCTGGTGGAGATGCCTATCCATGGTCTTCCTCTCTTCCAACTGTTGCAGCAGTTGAACATTTTCCTGTTGTAATTTCAATGGCTAGAGTATGATCAGATATCTCAGAGGGGGGATTAGATCCCTTGAAGGATGTAGAGAGTCTATCAGTTTTGGGATCTGGTGTAGGTATCTATGAGGTAGGAGTAACAGGGGGTTTATGAGGGGAAATGGGTTTAGATTTTGTTTCTCTATCAGGATCCAATTCTTTTGAAGGAAATTCCCTAAGTCTTTTATGGGGTATTTCGAGATTGGAAGATACTTGGATAGGGTCTGATGTGCTTGGGTGTTTTACATTTGGCTTCCCACTTGTATTCCAGGTACTTTTTTGAAAAGATCCTCCTTTGAACCGATTGGCTCCTCTCCTATTTGTAGGGACTACATGGAAATCTTGTTGAATTGCCTCTTGAAACTTTTTGGGTGTAGGATCAATAGATGTCGAGGGCATTAGAGAGCTATCAATAGGATTTTTAGTCTTCTTGCCCAATGAGGCTATAGGGGTATCAACAAGTTTCTTGGTCTTTTGTTCCGGTAGAGGTATAGATTGAGTAGGAGGGTTTGGAGTCTTTGGAGAATGGGGTTTGGATGGAGTAGCAGTCCCTAACCCAAGTGATTTCTTGCTAGTCTTTATTGTGAGATGGGGGTTTGAAAATTGATAAATGAATTCATCCCATGTCTTCCCCTGTTTTTCCAACTCAGCTATAACAAGAAATTTGATGAGGCCATGGTGGAATAGGATGTTATGAGGATTGGCCACATTCTTTCTTACTTGGGAAGACATCTTCTCAAGAATTTTCAAGAAGTAAAATGGAAAATTCAATGGATTATTGAATTGGAAATGAGCTAATAATCGAAAATGGCAAGCTTTAAAAACATAATATCTACCTTCACAAGTGATAATTATGGTGATGACTATCAGGGGTTTAATTAGATCATATTTAATCCACTCTTTGGAGTATCCCTTAGCTATAGAAATATTCTAAAACTCAGGCTTGAAGACTCTGTTGTAGCTCAACCGTGGCAACTGGTGGTGTTTGAACCAGGATCTCCAACCCTTGGAATCTTTGTGGCTGAGGCAATTGACTCCTCAGAGACCAATAAGGCCAGAGACCCCACACGCTCCATCCTTCCATCGAATCTGAGGGTGAATTGCAGAAAAACATTGTCATCGTGGTCCTATAGATAGGCTAAGAATGGTCCCCACCTTGCGCGAAGGAAGACCTCCCTACACTATGCAAACTCAGGGATAGAAAAGAGGTCGGCATAGGAGGATGACTCATATCGTTTGGGCATGGTGATAGTGCAGAGGAGAGAAGATGAGAAGAATTGGATAGAGGACGAGAAGAATTGGGCAAAGGGCGAGCATGATTGGGCAGAGGATGAGCACAATGCATGAATGAGATACTAATTTAAGCTAACCCTCCAATTTTGAATACGACCAAGGTGGAAATGGTTAAATTCATTGATGAATTCATCACACACAAGTTTCCATGTGTGAGTATGAGTGCGTCGCTTTTGAATTCGAAGAGTATCTTTTGGAGTGAAGGAGTTAGATCAATGTCCAAGTCTTTGACTTGGAGATTTGATCATAAAAATGTGTTTAAAAATTGTATCATTTAACTCTCAATTGCCATTTAACTATATCATCATACCACTAAACAACCAAATAAATTCAAACGATTCCTGGTTACCTAAAATCGTGGTCATTTACTGTGTGTATGCACCTCATCTGATCCTTCATATGAAGCGTCATCCAGTCATCCATATGGCACCCCATATGGTCTTTCAAATGGCACTCCATACGACACTCCATATGGCACTCCATAGGGTACTCCTGTGTGAAATGAAATCTGTTCATCTTGTAATGGATGTTTTATCCAGAACACTCAATATTAAACACTTTTGACAATCACAGTGAATAGGAGTAGAGACAGGATAAGAGTGTTTCATTATTACTTGTTTTTCCATCGTGCTCACACATCATAACAATCCATTCCTCTATCTCGCATATTATAAGGCATTTAATCATAGTATATAATGAACATTCTATAGAAAATACCAGTTAAGTGGTCTGTCGAAGAAATATACAGCAGGTTTATAACAAACAATGAGCATTTCAATATAAAATAATTGTCGATACAATAGCCTGTATCACGAAAACAATACACATAAATTTTTACAAAGATTCTACTTATTCTTCTCATGGATTCTAGTTAGGCAGTGTTGTCATTTGTCAGCTCATGAAACCCCTCCCCCACTCCTAAGTATTGTGGCACCTCACAATAAAAAATATGGGAAACCAATCAATTCTCCCAATAACCAAAGATTTATAGCTTGTTAATTGTAGAGATAAATTTCACATATCAGTTTGACAAGACAGTTCGAATATGGCCCCACCTATAGGATATAATATTCTACATATAGTTAAGAAGAGGTAGGCGAGAGAATTTCAAGATAGTATCAAAGTTAGTTCCCAATGATAGATTTATGCAGTTCATTAACCTTAAGCTTAACCATACATATTGTTAGTGATATTTCTTGTCTCGGGATTAGGCGTACCTAGGCCTGCGGTTTGCACGGGAAGCGCCCGAGCGTAGCACAAGAGAATCCCATTTTTTAGCAGCAAGTCAAGTGAGCGGGTGAAGTTTCTTCCATTAGCGGCCGAGATCCATCCATATAAGCGGATCAACGACCATCGGGTTTTCGAGGCTGACCAGTTACCCGGGGTTTAGCAAGGGGATGCGCCATGGGTCAAATCAGATCTGGATCGTCCGATCTCATTGGGACAGGTGGCAAGTCTGTTGGCATATCGCAGATCGGGGTTTCAGGGAGTAGGTACCCCTCGTTTCATGCATTTCGAAACCCCGAACCCCGAATTTTCGATAGCGCTCAGGATCCAGCCCATGGTTCTGGCGCATGATCGTAAGAAGAGCAAACCCGGGGAAGGAGCGTTTATGTTTGTTAGTTGGCCACTCGGGCCTCGAAGCGTCAAGCTAAAATATTAGAAGGAAGGCATTGTGATGCTCTAACTGCCGCTTCGACATGGGCTAAATCCCAGTACCTGTTGGAGATTAATGAAGAAAAGAGGGGGTGGTTCAAACCTCACCTCGCGCATTTATTGCAGAGTATGGAGGTACCGGTCGAAAGTCTGCCCGAGAGGGTCCCCTGTACCATTTCTCCTCAGGGAATCCACGTCAAGTCTTCAACTCGCCAGAAGAACCTACGCACGCCAAGTCAACATTCAAAGGGTTCAACTACCTCTGGCGCGGGCCATGCCGAATTAAGGTAGCGTATGACAGAGAAATGCAGGCCAGAGTTGATTGAGGTGACGCCATCCATTGAAAGTTTTGAGATGCTTCTGCTGGGTGAAAGAAAAGGAAGAGTAGAGTCTATGTAGGCATTTTTTCCATTTTGTAAGCATCGATGGTAGAGCAGTGCTCCCGATTGTAAAGTTTTAGCAGACATTCTAGCTTTCTGGTCATGTATCTGTATCTGAGATTTCTTATTTTATAACAGATAGTCTTCTTACTCCATCTAAGATTTCATCTTATGCTAAGAGAGTTCGCAAATGAATGATTCATGCGAATCATTTCAATTATGTCATGATAAAGGATTTATTTATGCATTATTGCATTCTCTGGTTTTTTGTGTTTGAGCGCAAGAAGATCTTGTGTTCAGATGCCTTCTTCTACAGTCTGTTATAAACCTGATGTTTACTTCAGACCTTCGCATTTCCCTGATATAAGTCTTCCCCCTACTCACCCTTACAACAACTCACTGTCTGAAGTTACCTAAGACCTCACTTACCCATGCATGCCTGGCCTAGTTTTGGAGTTAGAGCTACATCGTCTTGAGTTAGCCCCCATTTGATTACCTCATTAAACAAACCATGACATAAACTGATGGGCGTCGGGCTCTTCTCCTGCTGGAATCCAGGAGTGACTTCTGACGCTAACATTTCTGGCGCCGTTGTCGGGGACGAAGTTGGATATTTTCCCCATGATTGAACGACAACGATTAGCTGATTCTGAAGGTGCATTAGATATCAGAACTATTGAGATTGCTACTATGCACCTGGCGACTCCATTGTGATGACTCCACTGGAGTGAACCCGTTGTTTTAATTGTGGCTTCCAGAAGCAGACATACGCGGTCACATCCACAGCTGCCTCTAGCTACACCTGTAACTAATCCAGAGGTGGTTCTCAAAAAAAGAAAAGCCCCTGAAGAAGAAGCGTCCACCACTGAACCAGGTAATCCACTATATCCTCCCGTGGGAACTCCTTTTTCTCCTCCTCAGTCTCTTGATAGACCTGTTTCTGAGGTTTCCCGTTTCCTAAATTTCGGGAGTGTTCCTGTTGAGTTTTCCTCTCCTGGTCTGGGATCGGAGGGACAAGACCTTATCACTCCCCTCTCCCCTGAAACTATGCCTTGGCGCAGACTCGGAACCACAGAAGATTTCCCCACTCCTATCTTTACCACTCCTGCACAAAGAAAAACACCTACTGACTTGAGCTCGTTAGCCTTCTCCTTAAATCTTCTCTTGTTTCCTACTCCACTTGGAGACTCATCCCCAGTAGCCCCATTGCGAACTCCTTCTCCTCCCAGCTCTCCTCCACCTAATATTCCTATGGCTGGTGCTAATCCCCATCTAACTAGAATGGACACCATAGTTGCTTCCCGATATGCTCCCTTGATCCTACCTCAACCTATGCATCCTCTCCCTGTTGGAGACTACTTGAAGTATATGCCCAAGTTCACTGGGGAAGGAGACATAACTGCCAAAGAGCACCTGGCTTCTTTCTACAGTTATGCAGATAACCTCAACATTGAGAATGAAGATGTCTAGATGAGAGTCTTCGTCCAGAGCCTGGATGGCGAGGTGAGGAAATGGTTTAGAGGATTGGCTCCAGGATCTATTCCTGGGATTGAAGCCCTGGATAATTCTTTCCTGAGGCAATGGGGCGATAGGAGAGATTTCATGTATTACATGACAGAGTTTGGGTCTCTGAAGAAAATGGAAGGAGAGTCTATCTCCAACTTCTCTAAAAGATTTAATAATATGTATAACAAGATCCCTGTTGAGATAAAGCCTTCAGAAACCTCAGCTAAGATTTTGTATGCTAGCGCATTCGGCCCTGATTTCTGCCTTTTGTTGAGAGAAATAAGAGCCACCACTTTAGCTCAAATGCAAGATGCGGCCATAGAGGTGGAATCCAATGTGTTAGCAGCTGACAAACTAAGGAACAAGGCCGACACAGACAAGAGAAAAGGAAGGTCGGAAGCCTCGACTTCTGACCCATCAGTGCCCCACCCTCAAGTGGATGAACTGACCAGGATGGTGAAATCTCTGTCTGCAAAGATGGAGAGAATGAGGGTGGAAGGGAGGCAAGCATATAAGGGCCCTCTGAACGCCAAAAACAAGGGAGGTTTCAGGAGGCCAAACAATTTTACTCCCACGAATGCGCAAAGAGAGAAGGGAAGAGACAGAGAAGACCAGAAAATTCAGGCCCCTTTTCAAAACAATTTTGTGGCCGAGGGGGAAGAAGGAGAAACAGACGAGCCAGATCCTAAAATCCATTGCTTCAGGGACACTCCTCCCTTTCCTCATCTCACTCAATCAGCATATGAGGAATCTCTCATGGACAGCCAGCTAAATGAACTAAGCAAGGGAGACAAGGCTAGTGGCAGCCCAGGCAGATATGATCTGAGGTCAAAGAAAAAGACTAAAGCACCTAACGTTCCTGAGCAGTCCACCAGGACAGAGAAACTTGCCGATGAAGTAGCAAACACTCACAGAGGTAATAGGACCCAACCCCTCTCTCCCATTATCCAGAGTCATGCTCCCGAAATAAGAGAAGTCCCAAAGCTCTCATCTTCTTTTAATTTCGAGCATGAAATTCAAAAAATCAGAATCCCTATGCCCTTGACAGAATTATTAAACATGAAAGGTTTAAAAAATGCTTCTCTGAGCTCTTACGGTCTGAGGTCTCAAGCCTTCCCATAGACTCCATCAATTTGCAAGATGAAAAGCCAGCAGTTGTCCTAGGACCCATGGTAGAAGATAGAGATGATTCATCCCCCCCTTTCTACACATCCCTGAACATACATGATAAAGTACTGCATAACTGTTTGATGGATTCAGGGGCTTCTCACAACCTCATGCCCAAAACTGTCATGGAAGAATTAGGACTAGAAGTCACCCGAGCCTATCATGACCCCTATTCCTTTGACTCCAGAAAAGTTCAGTGTTTAGGAGTTATCAAAGACCTGGTCGTGACCTTGTTCTAGCTGCCCATGAAAAGTGTGGTCATGGACATTGTAGTGGCCAATGTCCCCCCCAAGTTCGGTATGTTGTTATCAAGATCTTGGATAAAGAGGTTGGGGGGAACCTTGCAGATGGACCTCACATACGCTACTATCCCAGTGTTTGGAGGAGAGCATAGAAGGCTATACAGAGAAGCCCAGCTGGCATATATAATCGGTGATGAGGCCAACCCCACCAATCATCCCATCTTTGCCTTGGATACCGATTTAGGCTCCAGTTTACTACAGCTCACCCATGCCCCCGAGATTCCTCTCAAAATCAGAAATCAGCCTACTTTTCCTCATGAACTTCCTCCTTCCATCACCCCCGTTTGGAAAATGTTTTTTGATGGAGCCTGTTCCCGGGAAGGCGCTGGTGCTGGGGTGTTTTTGTGTCACCTACCCAGGAAACCATATCTCTGTCATACAAATTAGAATTCAAAACCACCAACAATGTGGCGGAGTATGAAGCCCTTGTTCTAGGATTAAGAGTTGCCAGGGAAATGGGAATTCAGGAGATAGCAGTGTTCAGAGATGCAGAGTTGGTGGTCCAACAGGTCAGAAGCGCTTATCAGGCTAAGAACCCTCGACTCAGAAATTACAGGAATGAAGCGTGGGACCTAATTGACAATTTCTTCTCAGCTTTCAATATCTCTTTTATTCCAAGAGAGGATAATGTTGTGGCCGATTCTTTAGTCATCTTAGCCAGCTTGCTCAAAGTTTCTCCACCATCTGTAGTCAACTCTGAGGTTGGAATAAGATGCAGGCCCTCTGTACCGGATAATGTCAAGCATTGGAAGGTGTTCGAGGATGATCATGAAATTGAAAGATTTCTCTGTTCCGTTGATGAATTTTCTGCGTTGCACATCGATCAGGATCCTGACACAGAAGGTAACCCTCACCCTGAGGTGTTTTTAAATAAAATTGCTAACCACCAGATTATTCAGCTACCTAGCAATCACATTCCAAGGGGACTAGTCCCGTTGGAAAGATTGTTCGATGGGAATGATGTGGCAGTAAAGGGTAGAGTGGTGGATGAAGATGTTGATACAGCTGAGTGCAACATCGGCACATTGGAGGAGCCCAAGTTTGTCAAATTTTCAAGCAGTCTGACCACAGAGTAGAGGGCCGAATATACTAAGTTGCTGAAAGAATTTGTTGATGTGTTTTCATGGACATACGAAGACCTCAAGACATATGACACATATGTCATTGAGCATAAGATCCCGTTGAAGGAAGAGGCTAGGCCATTCAGGCAGAAGCTAAGGCAGATAAATCCCATGTTGCTACCCGTTATGGAGAAAGAAGTGAAGAAGTTGTTAGAAGCCCAGATCATTGTCCCCTTGAGATATTCTGAATGGGTAGCCAATTTGGTTCCCGTAAGGAAGAAAAGCGGAGAAATCAGGCTTTGTGTCGACTTCAGGAACCTGAATAGGAGCTCAAAGAAAGACAATTATCCCCTGCCCAACATGGAGCACATACTGCAAAGGGTAACCGGTGCATCTAGGATTTCCATGATCGACGGTTTTTCTGGCTATAATCAGATATCAGCCATGCCTGAGGACAGGGAGAAGACAACCTTCACCACTCCTTGGGGCACATTCATGTATGCCAAAATGCCTTTTGGGCTTATGAATGCTGGAGCGACATTTCAGCGAGCCATGGATATAGCCTTCATCGGGGAGAAGGACCAGTTCGTGGTGATCTATCTTGATGACATCGCGGTATTTTCCGACTCAGACAAGGAACACCACCGCCACTTGAGGAAAGTTTTCAAGAAGTGTCGAAGGTTCGGTCTGTCCCTAAACCCCAAGAAATCCCTGTTCGCTATGCAGGAAGGGAATTTGTTGGGCCATATAGTATCAGCAGAGGGAGTGAGAATTGATCCCAGCAGGGTGGAGGCAATTCAAACCTTATCACTTCCCAGGTCTAAAAAGGAGGTTCAGGCCTTTTTGGGAAAAATTAATTTTCTAAGGAGGTTTGTCTCAAATTTTGCCGAGCTAGTGAAACACATCACGGCCATGCTCAGGAAGGGAAACGAGGTGAAATGGGCCGCTGAGCCCAGTGCATCTTTTGACCAAGTAAAAAAGGCACTAACTGAGACACCTGTGCTGATCAGTCCTGACTATTTCAAAGAATTCCTAATTTTCTCCTTTGCTTCTTTTGATACAGTAGCAGCGGTCTTGTTACAGAAAAATGAGAAGGGGCATGAGCAACCCATCGCTTTCTTCAGCAAGGCATTAAGAGATGTGGAGACCAGGTATGAGATCATGGAGAAGCAGGCCTATGCCTTAGTGAAATCCCTCAAAGCTTTCAGGATCTACGTCTTGCATTCGAAGGTGACAGCATATGTTCCTTCAGCTTCCGTAAAGGAAATCCTTGTATAGCCAGACATAGATGGGAGAAGAGGCAAATGGATAGCAAAAATTCTGGAATTTGACCTGGAAATAAAGCCCACCAAGTTGGTCAAGGGGCAAGGTCTAGCCAAGCTACTAGCTGAATCCAATTGTGAAGCCTTGGGAGTCAATTTCCTCAACACTCACTCAGGAACTCAGCAAGCTGAGCTGCCCAGCCAATGCTCTCGAGATGGCTTACCGCTAGCAGATTGTGCCTGGTATCGTGACATTCTGTACTTTCTACAGGAATTGAAGCCTCCGGATGGAATGGGTAAAAGCAGGGCAAGAGCTTTAAAGCTCAAGGCGGTCAGGTATTGTCTCATCGAGAAAGTTTTGTACTAGAGAGATCCTTTGGGGATGTTGCTGAGATGTTTGAACCCACCAGAAGCCCAGAAAGTTATGTTTGATTTCCATGAAGGCCTTTGTGTGGGGCATCATTTCTGGAAAACCACAGCTCATAAGATCCTCAGGGCTGGATATTACTGGCCTACTTTATTCTTTGATGTCTGCAGAGGAATAAGTGCTTGCATCAAGTGTCAAAAGTTCTCAAGAAAGCAACAACTCAAATTGCTGCCATTGAAGCCTATAGTATCTCTAGCACCTTTTCAGCAGTGGGGGCTAGACTTCATTGGAGAAATTCATCCTCCCTCAAGCGGTCAACACAGATGGATCCTGACAGCAACATATTATTTCACCAAGTGGATAGAAGTTGTCCCCACCAAAAGTGCATCTCACAAAGTAATTATCAGCTTCCTGGAAGATATCATGGCTAGATTTGGCTGTCCCAGCAGGATCCTCACCGATAATGCTGCTTCTTTCAAGTCTGAGCCTCTAATCAAGTTATGTGAGCAATTCCAGATCTCGCTAATTCACTCCACTCCCTACTATCCCCAGGGCAATGGTTTAGCAGAATCCTCCAACAAAAGCCTAATAAGGATTATCAAAAGGCTGTTGGAAGACAACAAAAGGGCCTGGGATTCAAAGTTGAAGTTTTCTCTGTGGTCTGATCGTGTGACAACGAAGAAATCTCTGGGCACTTCGCCTTTTCAGCTAGTCTACGGAGCAGAGGCAATTTTTTCTACTCAGCTCGCCTTACCTGTGGTGAAATTATTTCAAGACTATGAGGGAGAAACAGATCATATGATCAAGAGGATTCATCAGACAGTAGAAGTGCAGTAGATCAGAGAGTAGGTCAGGGATGCAACCTATAGTCATCAGCAGAGGATCAAACAGACTTTCGACCAGAAGGTCAAGAAAAAGGAATTTGAGGTCGGGGATCTGGTACTTAAGTGGGATGCCCCCAGGCAGGATAAAGGAAAGCACAGTAAGTTTGACGCCCTCTGGATCGACCCTTTAAAAATCCCTGAGGTTTTCTCTAACAACACGTACAGGTTGCAGGATCTGAAAGGCAAAGAAGTTTTTAGTGGCCCAGTAAATGGGCATTTCTTGAAAAAATGTTTTTTGTGAGCAGTCAGCTCTTTTGTTTTTTGTAAATATTGTTTTTATTTTCAACTTAATAAAAGACTCCATAGCCCAACAACAAGGCACTGAATCTGCAAAAAGAGTTCTTAGAGCATCACAGGGACGACTCTATTCCCCATGGAGCCTAATGTTAGTGATATTTCTTGTCTCGGGATTAGGCGTACCCAGGCCTGCGGTTTGCACGGGAAGCGCCCGAGCGTAGCACGAGAGAATCCCATTTTTTAGCAGCATGTCAAGCGAGTGGGCGAAGTTTCTGCCATCGGCGGCCGAGATCCATCCATATAAGCAGATCGACGGCCATCGGGTTTTCGGGGCTGACCAGTTACCCGGGGTTTAGCAAGGGGATGCGCCATGGGTCAAATCGGATCTGGCCCTTCTGATCTCATTGGGACAGGTGGAAAGTCTATTGGCATATCAAAGATCAGGGTTTTGGGGAGCAGGCACCCCTCGTTTCATGCATTTCGAAACCCCGAACCCCGAATTTCCGATAGCGCTCAGGATCCAGCCCATGGTTCTGGCGCATGATCGTAAGAAGAGCAAACCTGGGGAAGGAGCGTTTATGTTTGTCAGTTGGCCACTTGGGCCCCGAAGTGTCGAGCTAAAATCTCAGAAGGAAGGCATTGTGATGCTCTAACTGCTGCTTCGACATGGGCTAAATCCCAGTACCTGTTGGAGATTAATGAAGAAAAGAGGGGGTGGTTCAAACCTCACCTCGCGCATTTATTGCAGAGTATGGAGGTCCCGGCCGAAAGTCTGCCTGGGAGGGTCCCCTGTACCATTTCTCCTTAGGGAAGCCACGTCAAGTCTTCAACTCGCCAGAAGAACCTGCGCACTCCAAGTCAACATTCAAAGGGTTCAGCTACCTCTGGCGCGGTCCATGCCGAATTAAGGCAGCGTATGACAGAGCAATGCAGGCCAGAGTTGATTGAGGCGACGCCATCCATTGAAAGTTTTGAAATGCTTCTGCTGGGCAAAAGAAAAGGAAGAGTAGAGTATATGTAGGCATTTTTGCCATTTTGTAAGCATCGATGGTAGAGCAGTGCTCCCGGTGTTACACATTATTTTTGTCATCCCTATGATCGTTAATGATGTAAACCTATCTATTTCCTTTAGAGGGGTCACAGTGGCCTGAGTTCCTGAAGAGGGAAGGAAGAAGAACTTTTCCTGAGAAAAGAAATTGCATTTTCCTATGTAAAAACCTTATAAAAA
>ML800477.1:250722-261831 GCA_009831015.1 Picea engelmannii | reverse complement strand
CTAAGACTTTAATTCTCAACTTTACAGAGCTAATGGCTCTAAGACTTTTATAGTTATGGAGAAAAATATAAGGCACATTCAAGTTTATGGAGATTCTGTGCTAAGACTTTAATTCTCAACTTTACAGAGCTAATGGCTCTAAGACTTTATTCTGTTAAAGATAGTTATGGAGAAAAATATAAGGCACATTCAAGTTTATGGAGATTCCATGCTAATGATTAAATATATGAATGGAAATGTCAACTGGATTAAATCCATTTCAAACTTCTTTGAAGTAATTTCCTTCACTCATGTGTTCAGAGCAGAGAGCAAAATATAGACATAGATTGAATCTCCAAGGAAGGTCATCGGGTTTAGAAAGGGAGAGTGATATTCAGAATATAGAGGTGGATTGACTCTCCAAAGAAGGTCATCGGGATGGATGGGATACTATATATATTCTCTGCAATATCAAATGGTTTAAATGAATGCAAAATCTGTTTTGATTTCAGGCGATACGAGATAACCTTATGGATAATTTTGGGCATTATTTATTTTAAAAAAATTCACTGTATTCCATAATAGCAAGTACTTTTTATTGTTAATTTTGGGTATTATGTATGTAAAATATTTTCACTGTATTCCATAATAGTAAGTACTTTTTTTGTGAACAGTTTGAATAGGACTACTTGTCTGAAAAGTAATTGATGTTGGGAGATCAGTTTTTGCTGACAACTGTAAAGGAAAAATGGCGTTTCTGCTCCTTGTTTTGCTTTCTAAGTGCTACAAAGCATTAAGAGGTTATTTTCTTCGATAGTGAAGTGCAGTGCATGTTATTGAAGAAGTAGTGAAGTGCATGTTATTGAAGTTTCTGTAGAGTTTAAAATAGTAACAATTTAGTGAAGCAGCGCATGTTAATGAAGTTTGTGTAGAGTTCAAACCAACTACAATTTTCCATTGTAAATAGCGATCAATAAGCAAGAAACCTTGAAACAATCAAGTGGTGTAACTTGGCGATTAACAGAAAGAAACTTTGAAACAATTAGTTGGTACAACCTGGAGAAAATTTAAGCTAAATTAAAAAAATTCAAGTTATTTTTTTGGCCTTGGAAGGAATCATATATGGCCTAAATCCATTCATGAGTTCATTTAAAAAATTGTCATGTAAAATCTCACAAAATCCTCACTGTAAAATGTACATTTGCACAAAATCCTTACTGTAAAATGTACATTTGCAAATTGGCATTGCCATTGCCATTGTATTGTGGACATGGTAATATCACAAAATCTGTGCAACCCTATCACTGTAACCTAATTACTTAATTCCCACTAACTGAAAACATAATGTATGCCATGCTCTAAAAATTCCAGCATCTGATCAATCCATAGATAGATTGATAGAGGAACTAATCATGATATCCACAGCTCAAATAGTGTTCCCAAATATTTTTATTTCATCAGATCTTTATTTAACTACAAGGAAAAGAGAGCAGCGACAACAGTAACAGTACCACAGTAACAGTGGTAACACAAGACTGTAGGCAGAAGAAACGATACTATGAATCCTACAGAGTTCTTTCTTTCGAGTTATCAAAACCTATCCTCATATCCAGGGAGGAGAGTTCTGCTGAAAGAGGGAACTCCAACTCCAACTCCGCTAAGTTATGAGAAAAAAAAAACACAACATAATTACATGAGATATTAAACAGTCGAGGGAGGAGGACGAGATTTTACTCAACTACATCGTTTCTCGCAGAAGCATCTTCTGTTTCCAGCGTGGGTATGGCGGCATTCCCCATATTCAAATCTCTCTGCTTGGCAGGCCGTTTTGCAGTTGGGGCTCCTAAGACAATATCCTTTAAACTTGTGGCTCGGCGTCGAGCACATCCGGCCTTCTGCAATCTCCGCCTGCATATCTGACCATGCTCAGAGAGAAAATGAATGAAGCGATTAGTTAGTTTATTCTAATAACTACCCGCCCTCGTTGAATGAATGAAGGGATCCAAGAAAATTCAAATATAACAACAACAATAACATACCAAAGCTTATAACAAGTAGCAAGAGCAGAAACAAAGCGCTCAATCTGCTGCCCATCGTCTTCTGTATATCGTTCGGATTGGAGGCGTTTTAACGTTATGATATATATTCAGAGATGGGATATCAGTGAGAGATGGATATTCATCGATATACACTACTTTCCTTCCTGGTCCGAGTCGATTTATAAGACTGGGAGCTGCATTTTGCATGGGGCACACGTGGGAGTCAGATGGCCGTTCTTGTTGTTGAGCAATGAATGGTAAGCCAGTAGCATCTTGATAAACGTGGCTACGTTTTGGTTCATGGGGATTATTTATAATTTATTCATTGTTTTATATTTCTCTTTCTTCCCAAGCTCTGCCACATATATTTCCTAATGCATGTAATGTCTCATAAATTCCAGTGACACGCGTAATAACATTATAATAACCAGATAAATCTCTAGGCATAATGGAAAGTGCCACGCTAAAAGAAGAATAACAAGCTAGGTAGACAACCAACCATATGCATTGTAACAACACTATTTACTTACAAGTGCCACAATGAACTTTGGATCATTAGTGACAACAATGAATTTTGGATCATCAGTCACAAGCAAAGAGTTCTACATCTTTGGTCAAGCTCCCCATTTTTTATGTGGTGTTTTTAGGTAGTTATGTAATCAGGTGGAGGTAGGGTTTGAATTTTTGGAATTTTCAAGCATTTAAGAAGCTAGAGGAACAAAGTCTTTCCATTTAAAAAAATAGGAGGAAAAATCAATCTAGAGGGTAACTTTTTTTTAATAGCAATGAATAATATCAAATTGAGCAAATACTACGGGTTTATATTAGTGCATTTTAAGGGATAACCCTCTCAGTTTCATCAAGTTGATTGACTTCTCTGTAATGCCATTCATTGCAGTTAATTGGATGATGGAGCGACCAACCATGCATGGCACTGAGATTTAGAGTTGATCACCTATGTAATATTAAATACCCAATGCTACTCCTATGTTTTCCTTAAGGCAATTAAGTTCAATTCCAACAAGTGTTTATCTAACACCTTAAGGTACTCATGCATGCACTTAGAGGTAGGGGTTGAACTTATGGTGTCACAATGGTTCCATTCCTGTGAGATTTTACTCCGTTGTCTTAAGGTAGCCAGGAGAGAAGTTGGAGATAGGGCTTGAACTTATGGCATGTAATGAACCGAATGCTTAAATTATCATAACGGAATAGAAGTACACACCATGTACAAAATGTGAGCGTGGAGCACAACTCCAAGATAAATAAGTTACACAATAACTCCTTAAAGAATAGGGGAATCCCCTCCAAATAATCAAATACATTCATACATCACAATTCACATGTCCAATAATGAATACGTGATCTCTATATATATACATATTCACACTTGCACATGAGGCCCCTTTACTATTAGGCATGACCCTATTACATATATATTTACACATTATGTTTACATTTAGCCTCATATATGTCCCCCCTTGGGGTCATATCATATACATTTAGCCCTATTTATGCTCCCCTTGGGTCATAACATAGTACCCTCCTTCAAAAATATTTTTCCTCAAAACTTTGCAATTAAAGGATTCACATGTGATGAAACCAAGTAATATGATTTTCTTATGTTCCTGGTTTCTTCTTTCCATTTATGATGATCCATCCATCCAAAATCAATTATTTTCGATCATAATCCTTGGTGGCTAGTTGTTGCATATTTTTCTTTCCCTTGATTCCATGTATTGTTGTTGAAGTTTCTCCAACTTGTATTGGTTGTTGGTCTCTGATAATATCTTGTTGAAGAGTGCCTTGGTGATGCCTTGTTCCATGAATATTGACAAGTATTCCATCTTCTTCCTTCATAATGTTGATATTGACTCTCTTGTCTTCCTTGAAATGTTTCTTGTTAATGAGGATGTCGATATGGTTCCACTTTTGATGGTTTTTCTTCACTTTGCATGTGCATTTTATCTAAATTATTTTCAAAGACAATTGAATCCTCTATCTTCATTTTTTTCTCTTTGATTGTTCTAGCCTGGGAGATAATACCATCATATTTGGCATGTACACCCTCTAGATGGAGTTCAACTTCTTCAAGTATCTTCTAGTGACCTTATTAAATATTTTCTTCTTTCTCCTTTTGAAGCTGCAATTTCACCCCATTTATCAAATTCTGACGCCCTTCTTCAATTCTGGATTGCATTTATGATTTTACCTCATCAGTATTTATGGATTCCTCAACCTTCTTGCAAGTTTTCTCTTCAAGTCTTTTGGTAGATTCTTCATCCAATATTCTTCTTTCTTCTTTATTTTGACCATTCTTCTTTTCTTCTTTCAATATCTTAACCTAATCCAATAGTTTTTTTATTATGGTTTTCTAATCTACATATCTCTTCCTCTCTTTTTTTCCAAATCTTCCCTTGAATAATCATTTTTCCACTTTTATTTGCTACTATGTTCTTGTTTTAAGTTCTTAACCTCCATAATGAGTGGTTCATTAAAGGATAATATATTAGATAACTCCTCGCCCTTCTTCTTAATCTCTTCATTTGCCTCTTTTAATTCACCTTGAATTCTATACATTTCCTCCATATTTTTATCCTTAATTCATTTATTTGAGAAGAGTTCTTCAAATTTTTCCCATGTGCAATGGTATCTAGTATATTGATCAATACTCATCCACCACTTCCAAGCATCACCAAAAAAAAAAATTCTTGTCCTTGAATGAGTCATATCATATTGTTTTACCAACCTCAACCATTCCATAGGATTGATTTCATCTTTATCTTCATCTCTTGTAAATTTAGGTATTTCCATTGATTCTTAATTGAGGTCTAACCCCAACCATTAACTTACAAAGTCAATATATTAAGGATAATGATCTAAAATAGTTATAATCCTTATTCCCATATAATATTATAGGTTTTCTCTTTCCAATGGCTTTTGAATTGGCTCAATCAGACATTCCTATCAAAAGCTATGATAGTTTTAAGTGAACATACCTTTGAAACCCTGATTTGGAGTTTGTCCTCCTAGTCGACCTTCCTTTTGATGTATCTCTGCAATTTCAACCATTTTGAGTATGAAATTTCGACCTATAGTACTATAGAATGTCTTCTCTACAGTTTCATAGGTCTAACCAAAATTGGATGAGTCAAATGAAAGTTATGGTAACTTTCCCAACCTTGCTAATTTTTTGCACCCAATATTTGATATAGGGTTATGAAACTTGCACCCAAAATACTAAGGACTCTATGTGTTCCAATGAAATTGGTCTCATGGAATTTGGATGTTATATGAAGAAGTTATAATTGTTTTACCTAGAATACATGTTTGATACTAGTTAATAGGACTAGTAAGATACCCTATCTTCCACATGGTGTTGCTATGAAATTTTGATGACTTGGAAGATGGAATTTTTACCACAAATACCTTGATATATAATCTTAATAAAATCCAAGTTTCACAGTCTGAAGAGTCCTATAAAAAAAGTTATAGCAAATATTCCAATATCACTTTCTTAAGGAAGAAAAACCCTAGGATCAATGCTTTGATACTGAATGTAACGAACCAAATTCTTAAATTATCATAATAGAACAGAAGTACACACCATGTACAGAATGTGAGCATGAAGCACAAATCCAATATAGATAAGTTACACAATAACTCTTTAAAGAATAGGGGATCCCCCTCCAAATAACCAAATGCGTTCATGCATCACAATTCACGTGTCCAATAATGAATACATAATCTCTCTATATATACCTATTCACACTTGCACATGAGGCCCCTTTACTATTAGGTCGACCCTATTACATGTATATTTACACATTGTATGTACATTTAGGAGAATATATGTCCTCCCTTAGGGTCATATCATATACATTTATCCCTATGTATGCTCCCCTTGGGTCATAACATAGCACCGGGAGTTCATGACCTGCATGTATATATTATGCATCCAAGATCACCCCCATGTTTTCCTTAAGGCCTACTATTTTGAACAAGTGAGTGAAGGCTAACAATTTGAATAAGTGAGTGTTATAGTGCTCTAGGGTTCCTTCAACTTTAGGGTTTTTGCTTCCTTGCTTCCCTCCCATGGATTTCCATAAGAAGGGAGGCACCTCCCCCTCCTCGTCTTCTCTCTTTTTTCCCATGCCCTCCTATGATGAGACCCCTACATTCTTTAGCAAGTTAGCTACCACAACTACTGAAAAATATAAGAACTCTACCTTTGGCCCTAAGAGGAGATTTGCAGGGATCTTAGATCAAGTTTTAAACTTTAAGATTACTCCAAAGAGCCTTAAATCAAAACCTTGAATTTCTTGGAGCAAATCTTGGTTAGGAAATGGATGAAAACACAACCATTGACCCCCAAGTAGCGAGAGGGTCATTTGTAGAAGCAATGGTTCCCCTACATCAAAAGGGATCTAAAGTTTTACTTTTTCAGTCTAAGAGGGAATTTCACCTTCCATTTTGATATAAAAGAGGACAAGGATTTCATATTCATAAATGTCCCTAGTTCGTGGGACCATGTGGTATTTATTTGGACATGTGGATATTATATTTTGACCAATGGAAGGATATTCCTTTTTTTGTTCTTACATGGGTCCGGGCTTCAATCCTCCCTCTCAATTTGTGGGACAACAAGACCTTAAGAGAAAAAAGGAACCTACTAGGTCCATTCTTAGATTGAATAAAGGTAAGATCTAGCTTTATGCATCCACTCATATTTTCATAGAAGTGGATTTGGAGAACTTGGATTTCCTTTAAGTTTATGGTACTTCATTGTAATGAGAAGATATGGTATATATGTTTTAAACAAATTCCATTTTGAAAAAATATTGTCTATTTGAAAGATCCTATACATCTCTAGTTTCTTAATAGGTTCATTAAAATGCAGTGATGGTAGAATCTCCCCTTCCTCTTTAGATGAATTAGAAAAGATATTCCTCTTATATAAACCTTTATTTCAAATTATATTTTTGAAATTTTGAAACTACAAACCAATTTTAAATATAATAAAATATTTCCTAGTTTTATTGAGAAAGATTTCACATAATAAATCATCTTAATAAAATCAAGTTACATTTATAAACACATATAGTTAATTGACTCCATACCTATGGTGACTGACTTTGCTAAAAACTTATAATAATTAAAAAAAAAACCTCATAAAAACAAGAAGAAGAATAAAACCTTATTCAAAACAAGGTGAATAGCAACAAAGCTGCAAGTACTTGCCTAAGGCAAGTACTTTAATAGAATTCGATGGCAAACAGAGGTAAAACAAATAATCAAGTTTGTTTGTGATTATAGAGCAAGTTAAGTTCTATGGTTATCTTAAATTATCTTATCGAACCCTCTATCGTATCGATGGAGAGCGCTAGTGAATATAAGTTTTATGAAATGAATGTGAACGCAAGTAAAGTGAACCACTATATAAATTCTTATCATACTATAAGAAGTGAACTCATACTATAAGAAGTGAACTCATGGATGTAACTTTCATTATGAAATTTTAATTAAATTTTTGAAATTTTAGTTACCCAAAATAATATAATGATTTTGGGCATAAAATATTAACTTTACAACTCATAGATGTAACTTTTATTATGAAATCTCAATTAAAATTTTGAAATTTTAGTTACCCAAAATAATATAACGATTTTGGGCATAAAATATCATTAACTTTGTAAATTTGGAAAAATCATTGCTATACGATATACGATGAATCAAGTCTCGAGCAAATCTTAATCAACGAGTCCGTCCGATGCTCCAAATGTAGGTGTCAGTGATTTCTGGGGACGTTTCATGTCTAAGTTGGTCAAATCCCCATATTCCTCTCTCTAAAATGCAAAATGCACATATAAACAACTGCTTACATTCATTCAAACACAATTATGTTTAATTGGAATTAGTTTAATGTTTTGAATACCATGAATTTGAATTAAAGTGAACTTGAAACATGCTTTGTGAAAATGCAATTAACCTTTGTTTAAAGATGTGCAAACAAAAGATTAGTTGGTATACTCTTTGTTAATATCATAACTATAAAGTTGATATACTCCTTGAAAAAAGTGCTTAATGGACATATACATCATTAGTTGTATTTTTAGACATCATAAGTATTCTTAAGTTGGAACGTTCCAGATTGCCTTCATGCATAAATAAGGTGGTATTTATCAAAATAATGTTGAAATATTGTAATTGTAAAGAGTATTCTATTTATTATTGAGTTATTATTCATCTGATCAATCCCCTTTTGTGGATTGATCATGTCGGGAATTTTAATTGACCAATCCCCTTTTGCGGACTGGTCAAACCCTAATTGTATTATGCAAATTAAGAAGTCGGCCCCCAGGCCTAATTAAAGTGATTTTAACCACTAAGAAGACAAGTCGGCCTTGCCCAGTGAAGAGACACCTTTCCAATGCCTGCTAGCTTGTATAAATAAAGGAAGCCAACGCCTCATTATCACACACTCATTCACTCATCAAGTGCGCAAGTTTGGTAGTTGCAATTGGGAGAAGAAGGAAGAGAGATGCACATTGCTCAGTGTTGGATATTCTCTAGTGTTTTGGTTTATTGTCTTGGCATTATATTGGCTATCTATATTAAGGAAGTTTTTGTTGGGTTTTCTCCCCCATGAGGGTTTCCCAGGACAAATGTTGTGTATCTTGTGATTGTGTTTCTCTCAGTGATTGTACTTATGCTATTGTTATCTAGTAAATTGAAAAGAAACCTAATAATAGCTCAAAACTTAACATGGTATCAGAGCTAAGCTATAGAGAGCACCTTTCACTAGATAAGTAAAAACATCATTGTTGTCGTACAAGAAAATTAGGGTTTTTGCTGGAGAGGAAGTATTTCCTAAAAACCATCTAGAAAAGTGCGCCCTACCCTAGTGAATCTTTTGGAATTTTGAGTGCACCTTTTCAATGGACAGAACCTACGAAAAGTAAAACCCTAGTTTTTACTGGTACCAAAAAACCAAAAAACCAGAAGTACTAGAAAACCAGAAAACCAAAAAAACAGAACTAGTACCTGAAGTACTAGTCCAGATTTCCGCAGGTTAAGTTTCAAGGGGAAAAACTTGAAATTTTTGAAATCTAACATCTCCAGCAAACTCGCCTCAGCCCAGTGCATCTAGTCCCTGGATCAGAATTTCAAATTTTGAAGTTTGAAAAATTAGGGTTTCCTCATAAAACCCTAAGTTACAGTTGCAGTTGTAGTTTCAGAATTAGTTGCAGTATCGACTACAGTTGTAGTATCAGTTGAAGTACCAACTACAATACCAGTTGCAGTCACCCTTGAAGTTTTTAAAGGGTTGGTAATTATTACCGCTGCTACCATATGGTTCCACTACTATTAGAGGTATGTACTCACATATGTTTAAACTGTTAAGATTTAAAGGGTATTTGCAGGAGAAGGAATCTCTTTCCATAGATCTAGAAGGATCTCAGATCCAACACATTCAGAGGAATAATGCAACCCAGGTTTGATTATTCTAATATGCATCTATTTGTTATGACATTATTTTGATCTAGGTTGCATGTTGAATCTATGACCATCATACTAAGCTTTGGTCAAAATTAAAGTAAAGGTATTAGATGGATTAAAGTTGAGATTATAGATTTTATTCTCTAACCCAACATTTTGTCAAGATAGCATATTGTGTTAGTACAAAAAACAAGTTGAAGAAAGAACTGCTCATCTTGAGTGAAGGAGACTTGGAAGAAAAAGCAACACACTCATTCTTGAGGACAAGACTTCGAGTTCCAGGTTTGATTAATTAAGTTGATAAGATTCAAAGTTGCACATGACAAGTTGATAACTACCCCTTTACAAGTAAACACTATAGTTGAGGTAGCAATCTTTGAAAAGTATTATAATTGGTAGCATGCGAGCATATTTAGATAAATGCTTAATGTAATCATTTACTAGATACAACTAACATCTCCTCTAGGAGAAACTTCTTATGTTGGCTCCAGATTACCTTGGATGAATATATGATCACAACACTAGAAGAGTGTTGATATCATTTCGTATTGTATTTCTTACTTTTGATGTTTGTTTCAGATAGGTCACAAGTGAAAGATATAAAGGAGCTACTGTGATGATTATCCATGCTATTGTTTTATTACTATTATCAAAAGAGTATTATTCTTGCATGTTGTTTTGTTGACCTTGGTTCAGGTCACAAGTGATAACCCTAAGGAAGCTATAGTGAAGGTTACAAAAGACAACAAATTAGATGAGACACGAAGCAAACTACCCAAGTCGTGTACATGACGGTATACATCCATGTACCAAAGAAGATGAAGAAGAAGCTATTTTTGAGATCTAAAGTATCTCATATGGAGATTGATTGTAAGGAGCATAAGGCTCCAAAGATGACCAAACATTAGAACAAGAACTCACAAAAGACTTGATCAAAGGATAATGAAGCCACCTTGACAGGAAGTAGAACTTGTTTGAAGTCTGACTCAACCTTTCATATTTAGACTTGGTATTCAACACCAAGTATACCCCATATGAGATGACAGAGTCCTTGTAGACTCAGAAGAAATAAAGAGTAAGCATGATATCAGAAAGGATCAGATGAAGATACAACCTCTAGGACTGGGAGAGAGATTCCATGAGAAGACTAGATCATAGATTTCTAGGAGATATGAAATCTCCTAGGAAGATTCCCTTGTGATCCAGGTGGATATTGGTGGCCACCCACCTATTCCACTTGGAACCCCACCATTGCTTCTTTCAGTTTATCAGTTTTCGCACAGTATTGATCCAGGTGGATATCGGTGGCCACCCACCTTTTCCAAATGGCTCAAAACGACTTTCTGGCAATTTTGGCAATTTACTATTTTTAGCAGGTTTTAACTTCTGGGGCCATTTTGAGGGTCCAAATGAAGGTTTTTCGAGATCGAGGCTCTCAATGATATCTGAAGGCATGATTGAGCCCCCAAAATGAATCTCCTTGACGATACCTTTCCAACGAGCTATCACACGCCTAAAACGGAGATCGTATGCAAAAGTTACGACCCCGGGAAGTTGATGTACTCACTTACCCAAACGGGGCCCACATGAC
>ML800477.1:218735-245704 GCA_009831015.1 Picea engelmannii | reverse complement strand
CCATTGCTTCCTAAGGGGGGAGGAATGATCCAGGTGGATATTGGTGGCCACCCACCTATTCCACTTGGACCCCCACCATTGCTTCTTTCAGTTTTTCAGTTTTCACACAGTATTGATCCAGGTGGATATCGGTGGCCACCCACATTTTCCAAATGGCTCAAAACGACTTTCTGGCAATTTTGACAATTTACTATTTTTAGCAGGTTTTAACTTCCGGGGCCATTTTGAGGGTCCAAATGAAGGTTTTTCGAGATCAAGGCTCTCAATGATAGCCAAAGGCATGATTGAGCCCCCAAAATGAATCTCCTCGACAATACCTTTCCAACGAGCTATCACACGCCTAAAACAGAGATCGTATGCAAAAGTTACGACCCCGAGAAGTTGATGTACTCACTTACCCAAACGGGGCCCACATGACTTTTGGTGCTTCATCTCCTAGGGTTAGGGTTTTGGATGTCTAGGACTTTTGGCATTCCCATTTATTGTAAAAAGACCTTCAAAGCCTCATTGTAATCATCTTCTCACGAATGCGAGTAGCGGCCACATCTCTTCTCAGAGATAAGCTACCAACGCCTAGCTAGTTTATTTCCATTCCGTCTGTAAGCATATTTCAGTCATTTGTTATTAATGAAATGAAGTCTTATTTCCGTTGCATCTCTGTGTTTATGTGTATTTATGTATTTCATTGTGTTCCTACATAAATCCGGATCACCTTGTTTCAGTGACAGAGAAGGAAGTCAGTCAGAAAGACTAGGATATGGATTTTTTCATGAGAAGTCAGTATTGACTTCCAAGATTGATCTAACAGATCAAGCATGTTGTAGATGTACAAAGCCTAATGTGTGTCCAGAGGATTCTCCAAGCAAGAGGGAGAAGACTATGATGAGACACTTACTCCATTAATTGAAGAAATAGTTCCAGTATTCATGAAGACAACGAGAACAACCATGATTCATATATAGTATGAGATGCAGGGGGAGAAATCCCCATATTTAAAATTGAGTGGCAGTTGGTGCATTACATTAGTTGGGTCATCGAGACATGACTACAATAAAATATAGAGTTACCTCCATGAAAGAAGAAGAGCTACCTTCAGTATCAATTATTGAACCACTCTCAGTTTCAGATGAAGTTATTTCCATGATGGAGTAGAGGAGTTACTCTCAGATTTCAGCAGTCACAGTGAAAATGGAACAACCATTCTTAGCTTCATAGAAGTTGTAGGTACAAAGTCCCAACTCCAGAAGGAGCAGTTGCAGAAAGAGGAGAGGACATACTCTCAAGCAGTGAGATAGATAGTGCTTTGTAGAAAGCACATAGAGCTAGCACATGACTGTGCAGATTGAGTTGCAGCCGAGCAAGTGTACCAAGTTGGTACAAAGTGATATGGAAATTTGATTTGAAGTTGAAGACAAAAAGACTCAGGTATGCAGGTTGAAGAAGGCTCTATACAGGTTGAAGCAAGCTCCTAGAGCTTGATATGGCAGAATTGACAGTTTATTAATGAGCTTGGACTTTACCAAGAGTAAAGTTGATTCTAACCTTTACCTCAAGGTTATGAATGATGACCCAGTGATTTTGCTACTATATGTAAATGATGTATTCTTGACAAATATGAAGAAAATATCATCACAGATTGCAAAAGAATCTTGCTACAGATTTTGATGAAAGATCTAATGCATTATCTCATAGGTCTTGAAGTTTGGCAGCGCCCAGAGAAGATCTCCCTTAACCAAGGGAGCTATGTAGTTGAAATAATGAAGAGGTTTAACATGTTGGAATGTAAATTCATGTACACACCCATGGAAACGAAGTTGAATCTCCTGGTATATGCCTCATCAGAATTGGTTGGTGATACTCTGTACAAACATATTATTGGTTCGGTGATGTATCTGACGAATACCAGGCCAGATATATGTTTTTCCTTGAGTCAATATCTGGTAGAACCTAGACCTGTTCGCCTTGATGTTGAAAAATATGTGATGATATACCTTAAGGGTACATTGGATTTTGGTCTCTACTATGCTAGAGATCATGACTTCAGATTGTATTGATATACTGATTCAAATTGAGTTGGAAGTGTTTCTGATAGAAAGAACACTTCAAGATGTTTTTTCAGTCTGGGATGAGCCATGACTTCATGGCAGAGTAGGAAGCAATCCAGTATTTCTCCCAGCACGAAAGAAGCAGAATATATTGCAACATGTTCCACCAGTTGTGAATCCATATGGATTCAGATGTTGTTGACAGATCTATTTGATTTGGAGATGGAAGCCACTGTGATCCTATGTGATAGCCAAATTTGTATAAAAATGATGTGTTCCATGATGATTCGAAGCACATAGAGATCCGATATCACTGCATTCATGATATGATGCAAAGAGGGGCTATAAATCTCCAATATGTTGGCACAGATGAACAGGTTGCAGATGTGTTGACCAAGCCTTTTTCTCGTATAAATTTTGAGCACTTTTGAGACAAGTTTGGTATAGTTTGAAAGGACCTCTCTCAAAAGGGGGAGTAGTGATGATGATACTATGATATCCTAACCAATAGCAGGTAGCTCAGTTAGGATTTTATATCCTAGGGGACGGATTATCCCTCGACAAATCCCGAAGGTCCCTAAGGACGGGTTGCTAGAGTACTTGTGCATGTATATGCTAGCTTTGGTCAGTAGTGGTAGCTCCATTAGGTATTTATATCCTAGGGAATCACTTGATTCCTGGGCATATCCTTTGTATCTGTTAGAGTACCATAAGATGTTGATTCTAGCCTCGTGCTGAAGATTTCCAGCTTCGTGCTGATGTTGTTGTGATGCCAGCCTTGTGCTGAAGATTTCCATCTTCGTGTTGATGTTGTTGTGATGCCATCTTTGTGCTAAAGATTTCCAGCTTCATGTTGATGTTGTTGAGATGCTAGATTCGTGCTGAAGATTTCCAGCTTCGTTCTGATGTTGTTGAGATGCCATCTTCGTGCTGAATATTTCCGTCCTTGTTTTGATGTTGATCATGCTCTATCCTTCGTGCTATTATGCTGACGTTGTTGATGTTGTATCATCCTCATTCTGTTATTGATGATGATGATGTATTAGTGTTATACTAATCCATGTTGATGCAGATGATGATGATGCCATTCCTGCTCCTTGCTGTGGATGATGATATTGATGATGAGAAAAACTTTCGATGATTTATAGATATGCTAGTCAATGTTCCAGATGTTGTTGATGTTGTTTCCCTCTCTCTCTCCTGATGATGTTGTAGAATACCCTTCTTGTTAAGGGGGAGTGTTGAAATATTGTAATTGCAAAGAGTATTCTATTTATTATTGAGTTATTATTCATTTGATCAATCCTCTTTTGTGGATTGATCATGTCGGGCATTGTAATTGACCAAATCCCCTTTTGCGGATTGGTCAAACCCTAATTGTATTATGCACATTAAGAAGTCGACCCCCAGGCCTAATTAAAGTGGTTTTAACCACTAAGAAGACAAGTTGGCCCTGCCCAGTGAAGAGACACCTTTCCAACGCCTGCTAGCTTGTATAAATAAAGGAAGCCAACACCTCATTATCACACTCACTCATTCACTCATCAAGTGCACACGTTTGGTAGCTACAGTTGGGAGAAGACGAAAGAGAGAGGTGCATTGATCAGTGTTGGATATTCTCTAGTGTTTTGGTTTATTATCTTGGCATTGTATTGGCTATCTATATTAAGGAAGTTTTCGCTGGGTTTTCTCCACCATGAGGGTTTCCCAAGATAAATGTTGTGTATCTTGTGATTGTGTTTCTCTTAGTGATCCTACCTATGTTATTGTTATCTAGTAAATTGAAAAGAAACCTAATAATAGCTCAAAACTTAACAAATAAACGGGGCGGTGGAGATAAAATATCCACTTAGACCTTCCATTTTGATAGACCCATACAAAGATTTGTTAAAAAAATTAAATACAAAATTATCCTCTAGTTAATATAAAAGATATAATAATAATAATAATAATAATAATAATCTTGTTTTTAAGGTCATGGTAAAGCTAGACACCAAATTGGTGTATGAGGACCCCTTGTTTGTGGGACAAGGAACCCCCTCCACGCAACGATTTGACTACTAAAGTCTATGGAGGTATACATACCCTACCCCCTTTGGATTTGAACCTGTAACCTCTAAGAAGAAAACAAATTCCAATATTATAATCCGAATAGTAAGCATTGAAAGCTAATTAAAAATTGTAGGTTAGCCTCGCATGAGTCATACAAATCCTGAAATTTTGGTGATAATAATTAATTCTAGAAATATAAAAATCTTAGTGGGAATTTATTTCGTTGAGAAAAAAACTCTCATCCATTAAATATCATAATAATCAAAATATTTGAACATGTTGCAATCTAATTTTCACATTAAGCTAGAAGCTAAATTAAAAAAATATTTGAACTTGTTGTAATCTAATTTTCACATTAAGCTAAAAGCTAAATTAAAAAGGCTAAATTATAATTTATAATTAATTCACAAATTCTGTATTTTTGCAACCTTAACTTTTTATTTAGTTAGGTTTAAAAGGTAAAGCTTGGGTGATGATTTCTTATAAATTATTAAAAAATAATAAAAAACCAATTTCAAAAAAATAATAAAAAGCCAATTTCTATTTTGCTAGTAGATTTGCCTATTTTGTGACTTTTTAAAAGAGTAAAATCTCCTCCTTTTCCGTTTAGTTTATATCATTGTATGAACACTTTGATTTAAATGATAATTTTGATTCAGTTGGGTCAAACATTGGAACATAAATGCATTTCCCTATATAACGTGAGGGATCCACGAAACTAAATTAAATATACACAACTTGAAACAATCCCGTGTTCTAGTGACTTATGAAAAGAAAGAAAAAAAATTATCAAATCAAAGGGAGCCAAAAATGTTGAGGGCTTAATTAATGTTTGTTATCTTATTCATTCATTATTCGTACAATTTTTGGAGTTGAATGGATGATATTGTACTTATACAATTTTTTTTTTTGAGCTTAATGGATGATATTGTACTTATACAATTTTTGGAGCTTAATTTTTTTTTGGAGCTTAATGGATGATATTGTACTTATACAATTTTTGGAGATTAATGGATGATATTGTATTTATAGGAGGGGAGGAAGGAAGGAAGTTGTTGTTGCTTCTATTATAAGATGGAGATTGGATCCTAGATCTTTTGTTTCAGATTTAAGATATTCAACTTAATCCTTGTTTTTATATAGTAATAATAATGTAGAGAAATTAATTGACAATGATTTTTTTTGCTCGGTCCTCATATGAAGTTGTGCGTACCAAGAAAGATTGATATATTATTCACCAAAAGTTCATATTTTCATAGTATGGATTTAGATGACCACCTTTTCCATCATATTTTCACTTAACCCCACAAAGTAATGATTTCCTTTAACATATTTAAAGTAGATTTAATGTTCATTGCATGCCTTACACACTACAAGGAAAAGACCTTTTAGCGGAGGTTATAATAGAGGTTTCTAGCGTTGTAAAATTGGAAAAAAATATTAAAAAAAACCTCCGTTGCCACATCTTTTTTTGATAACGGATGTTTTTGCGGATACTATAACGAAAGTTGATTATAACTACAAAAATCTGGGTAGCTAATGGTGTCAGCGAATGTTTACTAATCAATGCATTTGTATAAGGAACAAACATCGATGCGTACATACACCTACAACACCGGTGTTGTACACTTAACGTCAAGCACTGGGGCAGTAAAATATATAAGCATCGGGGCAGTAAAATATTTAAGCATCGGGGATTTAACAATAAAACACACCGGGGGGAGTTAAAAATAATTAAGCAATGAGGCTTTCTGCTTAGAACGCATCGGTGCGTTACTAATAAGAAGGCACCAATGTTGTATAAAATAATATGCACATGTGCGTTACCTGGAAAAATCCCCCCGATGCATTAAAAATCGAAATCACTGGTGCTTTTTAGTAACAAACAAGCCCCGATGCTTATCAATAACACAATAGCACCGATGCATATTAATAACACAAAAGAACTGGTGCTTCATATAAGCTTAACGCACCGAAGGCCACTTTTTTAATATAATTTTGTGGTGTTAAATAAATATTGAAACCAGTGCTAATTGATTACATAAAAGCACTGGTGAGTTTTAATATTAAATGTGTCGATGAGATTAATAATTAAAATACATCGAGAAACATCGATCTGTGATAATGCAATTATTGTTATTTTTTAATTCCATTTTTTTATCAAAAAATATACATATATCTTATATTTTGATTAGTGAATTTGGATATGATGTTTGGATTAATTTGTTATATCATCATATTTTGCATCTCTTAATTATAATATTTAGTCATCCATATATTTAATTAGCGATGTAACATTTCACGACAACATTGGACAACACAAGAATACATTAAAACATATTTTATTATATGAATAAGAGGGTCTTTGTCATACAAAATGGGACACTTATCGATAATCCCTTGTCTTTCAATTGAGACACTATGTCCATTACATTAAACAAAAATTTATGATTTTCACAGACAATTATTTCAAAAAAATACAATTGCAACTTGCATTGATATTGAAATATATTGGTCATAATTCTTTACTGGAACTGAACTGTTAGTGCTCGAGCTACTTCCATCTCTTGGGTTATTTTGTTGAATGTTTGGTTGATTTCCTCGATTGTTTTGTTCTTCTTCAAGTTCCATTTACAAGCATACAAATAAACTATAATGAGTCTATCTACATTGGTGAGAATAATGAAAATTGAAATAAATAATATACATGAATGTAAATTGAAAAGCGACGTACTTGCAAAGCAAGAATTGACTCATGAATCATACACATATGTTCAAAATAAAATATCATACATTGTTTCAACAATTCTTCTGTTGGCTCAGTTCCATACTTTGTTTCCTGCAAGTTTTATACCCTATAATAAATCATAGATTTAATATAAAGTATTATTTTTGTTTAATTAATTATAAAATGATAGAAGTAAAACAACATAGATTATACTTACAAATTCCACAATTAATTTTTGATATGCCAACATATACTCGTAACCCTTAATTAACCCAATGCCAATCAATTTTTTTGATGGCTCTTCTTTGTATGTTAGCACCCATTTGAAAACATTCAAGGATGGTTGTTGTAAAACAACTTAAAATATACAAAAAAAGCCTTAAGTTGTTATAAGGAAATAACTATTACTCACAAACTTTGTTGTCAACCATTTTCTTCCTTGTCATCCAATTTTATGTGTAGAATGAGTCCATTTTCTTTTCTTTTCTATAAGAGAATATTTGAAAATTAATATTTAATGTAAATTAATCATTTGTACCTAAGAGAAAAATTCAATGATTACATACATTTGAAGCACATTGTTGTTGAGATAGCTCCTCCTGCAATGCAATTATGTTCAATTCTTTGACCATCTCCTTGTACACTTTTTTGAACATTCCTACTGGCATACTTCAGATATCAGCTCGTTGGTCCTCTGGGATTTTCATAATTTTCTTGAAAAAATATAATGACAATAAAGTATTTTTATATTGATAGATGAAAACTAAATATCACAAAACTGATATATTAATAAATGAATACTTTGTAATATATATATATATATATATATATATATATATATATATATATGATTTTTTGTTGTTGTTGTATGTTTTTTCTATTGCAAGTCTAACATGTCTCATTGACCATTGCTCTGGAAATGCTTCTTGTAAATTAAATATAATCTGGTTCTTGGAATCATTTGATTGATTTCTATATTGTAAGTGGAAATTACATCTATATGTTCGTTTCACTATATCCCTCATAGTTTTGTAAAAGTTTTCCCCCTTTTGATTAATTTCCAACACCAGTCCAAATGAGCTAAGGACCAATTCATCATCATTTACATCTTCTATATTAATTAATTTTGTTTTGTAATGATGACATTTTGTTCCCTCGTTGTTGGTTCTTGTAGAACATTAAACATATGTGAATTAATAGATTGTTTGAAACATGTCATTTAATATTCCTAAGTATATTATTAATGAAAAATTAAAAAAAAAATCATATTGAATAGTATTTTTTCATTCACCTGATTCACCCCTTTGCAGTTTTTCCATCAAGCTTTTACGCTCTTCTGCACTTAGATCAGAAATAATCTTATCGAACTTTCTTATTTTGTGGCCCTGCATGACACACACTAACCAATACATATTAGTTAAACTTACATATAGTTCAAGCATATTAATTTTGTATAGAATTTACAAATAACTTACCTTTTTTGTTTTTCGGGACGTGTCATCATTGTGTCAACCAAAGCTTTTCTTATTTGAACTCTTCCCACTCATATTTTTATCAATATACAACCTTTACCATTCAATACAAAAATTATTAAATATATTTTATAAATAAATAACATAATTTTCAGTGAAAAAAAATCGTTGTAATCGATGCGCTTTTTATATACAAAGCACTGATGCATTTATTACATAAAACACACCGATGCATTCGATACAACAAAATGCACCGAACAATTTAATTTATTTTTTTAAATATTGTGAATTACATCACAGGGACTACAGTAGAAAACACAAACATAGCAAAAAAATAAAACATTCATAAAAAAACAATAGAAAAATTACACACAGATGAGAAGTAAAATTAAAAAAAAAGTAAAAAAATTATTTGACAACATTTTCTATGTTGTTTAGATAAGAAAACATCAACGCCATTTTTTTTATGCACCATATTTTTTAAATTTAAAATATATAGATATATATTCTAGCTTTATCAGTGCTACTTAAACATAAACGCATCAGTGTGTTTCTATTGAAATGGCACGCCGGAAAATCAGAAACCACTTAAAAAAATAAAAAATAAAAGTCAGAGGGCCGACTGCATTTGGGATCCGATGCAATAAGTGGTCCTTTGCATCACATGCCAAACACTTATATATAGAAAAACAAACCCATTAGATCTAAAATACCTAAAATGAAAAATCCTTAATTCTGAAGTGATAGAGGGAGTTAAACCCTAGGGTGAAGTTGTACATTGACGTAAGAAAAAAAAACCAAGGGTTTAAGGTAAGTATGGTTTTTTTTTTTTTAAATTCTAAATGTAGGGTTTTGAGTGAATCACCATAGCTTTCAAATCATGATTTTCTGAATATTTCTGATGTTTCAAAGTATTTTTCTACTCCACTGTGCTCCCCAGTATTTCTCTCTTCCAAATTTGTCTCCTATAAATTTTGGCAAAATAATGAAAATATTGAATACCTTCTTAATATTAAAAACACTTTATGAAAATGGTTTAGAGTGAATCACCATACCCTTCAAATTCTCATATTCTGACTAATATTGTGATTCCAAAGTATTATGCTTCTACACATTGTTCCTCCATATGTCTCTCTTGCAAATCTCTCCCCTACAAAATTTTGCAAAATAATGAAATAGTGAATAACCTTTTAGTATTTAAATGACTTTATGAAATTTGATTCTTTTTTTTTTAATTGTTTAAAAAAATCGCATTTTTTTTTTAACTTTTTGGCATGACGGTGCGTTTATGTAAGACGAACCAGTGCGGCCATATTACATTGTGCATCAGTGCATCCATATTAATTGATGCACTGGTGACATATAATTGTTTTTTATTAACACAATCTCGAAACACAGTGTGGTTAATTTTTCAACGCACCGATACTTATTATTAATATGTGCATCAGTGCTTTTGTGGTTTATAAGTGCACTAAGATTCTTTTAAAGTTATTTGAAATTTTATTTGAATACAAAATAATATATTCATCTCAAATTATTTTTTAGGATGACTTCACATGACTCACAATACTTCAATATACATTTTACGTTTTATGTTGCCTTATTCTTAAAAAATGGTTTCAAAACTATATTCAAACTCAGATTGTGGTATGATCCTCGAAATTTATTTTAGATATGTACATGAAAATTTATTGTTAATTTTTCTGAAATGCAAGGAGAAAACCCTATTATATTATCTAATGACAAATTTTTCAAATCCCAGCCCATTCCATATTGCTAAAAGTCCACCATGGAGTTCTCCTTTTCCATCTCCAGTAAGTTTAACTTATTTTATTTATGTTTCAATTATCTCATTGATTTCTTTTAACCATGTCAATCTGAATTAAAATGTATCCAAATTTGCAGGATCCTAATTCGGAACCGAGTTCAGATGCAAAAAATATTCTAGTATCGATAAAAAAATGTCGGAAGGTCTTATCAGGAGAAACATACCGCAAGAAGTTGATAGATGAAAATAGACATATGCTTTACCCTGCCAATTGTGACATTCCATCTTCCAGCCGCAATCCTAGGTTGGCGATGGTAATAATTGTTTGGTATAATGTAATTTTACAAACAAATTATTGCATTGTGCTTACTAATATCATCGATGTACTAATGTTCAATATTTTTTAAATTAGTATTCTTCTGATGATGAGAGACCTACCTACCATCTTCTGTTGCATCCCATAACAATGTCAACCTGGGAGAAGGCTGCAATGAGAGCACAACTTTGAGATGAAGCGTACCAAGAATGGTTGAATCAACCACCTATTCAATTTCCACTACATCCAGATTCACCAATTAGGAATGACTACAACAATAGCAGTTCTTCAGAAGTTGGCAATGGAGACAATCAAAAAGACGTTGGTATGGATAAATACTTACAGGATACGACTACCATGGAGACAATGTTGTTAGACACATTCCAGAATGATGAGCTAGGGGATGATGCTCATATCAGTGATACCATTTTCAAAAGCCTAAAATATGCTTCCATATTCCCTCTCTTTGGACCTAGTGCCCAATCAAAGTCAACCTATCTTGGGACAACAATGTTATTGTACAACGTGGAAGCAAAGTTTGGCATTTCAAACACATGTTTCTTGGAAATATTGAGGTAATTGACCAACAAGTGCCTTATATTAATTTTGAGAAATCTTGCCACACAATCAACATTAGAAATGGTTGCTTTTGTAAATGTTAAATGACCTTGTACATTTCTATTGACCACTAATGCAGGATATTGATATTCGTAATGCACATTTGAATTGTAAGTACATCTATATTATTTTATATTTTAATGGTCAAGTTATTAGACAATTTACCTCCACGTGTAAACTTGACGAGAATAGAATATTCCGGGAAGCAAGAAGAAACCCTAAATTAGTTGGCTAATAACCCTAGAAGACAAGTCGTCTCAAGAGGATAATTTGTATTAGGTTATTAGCCTCCAAGAGAAGAAGTCAGATAAAGGAAATATTATATACTAAGTAAATAGGCACCCATAATGAGAAGTTGGCCCAGACAGTTTTCCAGTTTTAGTATAAATACATGAGGTCAGTCTTCATTATGGCAGGCATTCTCAGAACTGCAAAAGCAACACGTGTGTGCACTATAGTTGGCTAGTTTGTGCGCAAGTTTGGAGGAGAGTTGTCATTGCAGCTGCTGCAGCTAGTAGATTTCAGTTTTGTCTTGGACTATCTCTTGGTTATGGTTTGGACTCTCTGATCAGCTCTTGTTTGGTGCGCTATCCTTGGAGAAAGGTGTGCCACCCTTTTTTTGGCTATCTAGCCTAGGGTTTGCTTCCAGAATGATTCTCTGTCAAGGTTAAGGTGCTCAAGGATGGCTTCAGCCTATGGTTGGGTGACAATAGTGATATTGTCTATCGTTAAACGAGCACATCCATTATATTCTAACAGTTTATGGGCCCACACCTCCTTCATTCAGTCTAACCACTAGAAGGTATCATAGCCATAAGGATACTAATCTTGTTGAATAACTGCTGCTAGGGTTTCTAGCATGAGCAATTACCAAAGCACTGTCGTTAGGGTTACTAGCAGGTGCAGTTGCAGAAACCCTAACCCTATCATTGAGGCACCTTAAGTGAATGGATTGACCTAATTTCTAGATATACTAGTGTTGCCTAGCCTAGTGCATCTCCTAGTACTCTCAACAAGCAAAAATGTCAAGTTTGAGTTTTTGGTCAAATCTAGGGTTGACCCAGTCAAGGCAACCATGACTTACTCTATGGAGTCAAAAAACAAGTTAGATGGGGCTTCTAACTTCAGAGAATGGAAGACAAGGATTGACCTCATCCTTGCCAAGAATAAAGTTTTGGATATCGTGAAAGGAAAGATCGTGGAACCAGAGTTTGAAGAAGGAAAAGAGAAGGAACCACAGAATGTTGTAGTTATGGAGAAGTTCAAAGACAGTGACATCAATTCCATGAGTATCATAGTGGAATCTATAAAATACCACTCGATACCCTACATCTCCCATCTTGACTCATCTAATAAGATGTATTATGCCCTAACAAACCTCTTCTTAGTCAGAAACATTGGACAAGTAATGAATCTGAAGAATCAGCTCTGTGACATGGAGATGAATGATGATGACAACATAACATCATACTTTGTGAGGATATCTCAATTAAGAGATCAACTACAAGCTATTGAAGAGATCATATCAGAGAAGAAACTAGTAAATATAGTACTCAACGGTCTTCCGAAGACATGGGATGCATTTGCCACAAGTATGAACACAAGGAAGGAGTATCCTACATTAGAAGAACTTTGGACTTGATGTGCACAAGAAGAATCAAGGATTAGTGAAAAAGAGAAACCTCAAAAGAAATACGATGATCAAGCCCTCATAGCAAGATTCAAGAATTTCAGGAACAAAAGCAAGTTTGGTTCAAGGAAGAAGCCAAATCAAGAGAAAGATATGTCAAAAATACAATGCTTCAACTGTCGAAAGTGTGGTCACTAAAAGAATCATTGTCCCGAGCTGAAGAAAAGGAAGGAGACACACGAAGCATCAATTGCCAAAGAAAAGGAACCTTCAAAGAAGATTAAGAAGGATGAAACAAACTTATTCTTCTAAGACAAGGTAAACAACACTCTTCATAGTTCTTGTATATACCATGTTTTTGTACATATCTTGCATATCTATTTCTTAGAAGATAAGATGTTCAAAGAGAAACTATACTTATGGAAGAACAACAAGATAAGGATTGCTACAAGTCAGAAAATACACATGAAAGGATGAAGTACATCAAAAACCCTTGGTAACAATTCATGTGGAATTTATTATCAGAATCAATCTTGAAGAAACCTAGAAGAACTAAAGACAAAAAGAAGTCAGCAATCAAGAGGAAATTGGAAAAAGATTTGTGACACTTTGCAGAAGGCAATAAGGATGCAGACGAAAGCATGGACTCTCCTAGATGGAGGGAGACGATTATATTATCAAAAGAATAACATGCATTCATTCATGAAGCAAGGATTGGGAGGGAGCTAATCCTAAATTATATGATCCATTGAAGATGATGAAGTATCTATCCATGGTAGCAACCATGAAAATTAGCACGTGTTCAGCGTGACTTCAGAAGAAGTCTTCTTTGAAAAAAATCCTTAAAGTAATCCTTCGTTTTCCATCCACATCCATGATCCTATGATGAAAGAAAGAAGTTGGAATCTTCAGAGCATGGAATCTATAGAAAACTCCATGAACTCAAGAGCTAAAGAGAAACATGAGGAAGAACATGAAGATTCCATGAGAGAAAGAAAAGAAAGAACAATCGGTCAATGAATCAAGAATCACAAGACTACCAGCTTGATATGAACTCACTAAAAGAAATCAAGCAAAGGAACTGGAAGTTTTGATGAAGAACAATGTATGGAAGACTTATGAATGAAAGCATTGCAAGATCCAGAACTAGAGGTTCTCCTAGATGGAGGGAGAAGACTATGATGATTGCTTGTAAACCAAACATACCTCTATATGAGCCAATATATCATCAACAATATCCATAGGTTGGAGTTTACATGTAGAGAAACCTCAAAGGCTTTGAGGTATACCAGAAAGAGACCCTTGTATGCATATGGAACAAGATCTTGTATGGATTCAAACAACTTGGTGCAGAGCCTTCAATACACAGTAGAAGCATGGTGAAAATATTTCTATAACAGAGATATTGTATCAGAATGGTTACTCATAAATCCAGGATGATGGATTGCTAATCCATGACAAAATTTCATAGATATGTTCCAGTTTGAGCCCTGCCACGATGGTATGAGCTAGAAAGAAACAAAAGATGAATCCAACAATGATATACTACATTGATCAGAGCTATATGAAGCCTTCAGAGAAAACCAATGTTCCAGAAAGACTGAAGTACATTGAGATCAAGCATTACACTCTCCGTGATGAAGTCCGGAAAAGAGAAAGTGGTTCTCCAATATATATCTCCACAGATGAGCAGATAAAGCAGACATTTTGGTGAAGCCTTTGTCCAATATGAAAAAGTTTGTGTACTCAAGTTGGAGCTAGTGGAGACGACTTCCCTATTGAAAAAGGAAGAGATGACTCCCAGGTTGGGAGGGAGCACTGATGTGTTATTGATTGATGAACAATCATTTTTCAAGTTCGAAAAATGGTCCAGGATGTGTAGTTCCTTTCCAGTTCGAAAAGTGGTTTGAGATTTCTAACGGACAGGCATTTTCCAGTTCAGAAAATGGTTCAGATTGAATGGTCATTTTCGTAAAAAAAATGGTTCGATGGATTGTTGATGTACCATAGACAACAATTCCCCTTGTGGTTAACATAGGGAATGGTCTAGGACAATCTCTCTTCTTGAAAGTCACTCTTAGTAGTGGTCAAGAAGACTGGTCCGCCTCGCCGAACAAGCATTCTTTCGAAGCTCACATTTGTGAGCAGTTTCGAAGAATGGTCTGTTTTGGAGGTTGGTGCAAGACATTCATTTCCTTTGGAAATGGTCTGGACAGTCATTACCTAGGGCAGATTCATTCTCTCCAGGATGCACTTTGTTTAGTGCCAGAGGAATGTGTAACACCCTGTTTCCCCCAGTTTATAAATATAACTGGACTGGCCAAGAACTATGGCAAACTCATAAATGTGAATGACATTTTTAACTTATTGCAGGACTGCTGAGAGGGGATGTGCAGAAAAAGAGACCACGATGGCGGTGGAAGGCACCTGAAAAGGTGGCGTTAACTTCCACCGAGAATTAAATACCGTATTTGGACTCCACTAGCCCGGAGAACCAAAAGCAGCTCACTGGCCCTGAAATACAATGCCTCGCAGGCTGGTAGGCAGATGGCTTGATGAGGGATGGGATGGTGAACTTCCCATCCGTAGAGCCATCAGGCCTGATCGGCGCGAGGGTAATCGTGCCACACGCAACCTCGCGAGAGGATAAGGTGTATGGAAAAAGCGATTAGGAGGGCAGACACGAGGGGAACTTTGGCATTATGCAGAGTGGGTGATAGCAGAGAGGAAGGATTGCAACCTTCGCTCCTGGTCACTGGCAGAAAGAGACACGTAGTCTCAGAGCATCATGGTCTCAGCTTGGGGGTGGCTAGTGGTAAATCTGCTGGGAGTCACTACGCCTACGACTGGGTGGAAACGAGCACCCCTCTCAGCAGTTGCACACACTTCCGGTGTTATTTCTGATAAGTGTTTTACATATTGTGTCTTGAAATTCATAAACTGATATATATGCTCGTAAAACTGTGAAATTATGAATGATTATAGTATAAGAATGCTTGTGTAGTGTTTTGATAAGAATATATAGATATATGCTTACGACAGAGGAAACCATGCATGACTTACGTTGATAAATGAATCTAATTATGCCTAGGTTGAACTAAGTTAGGCTTCCAGCCCATCCTCAGAAAGTTGTTTACATTTGCCTATTTCCATAAAGGCCTCGGAATAGGACTCTTCACAGAGATTCCCTCCTTGGAAAGGTTTTCCAAGAACCGGGAAGAAGGGACTTAAATGGGCAAGTCCTAATAACCCTGTGCGAGGAGGAATGACCCTCTTAAGGTTCCGAAATAGTAGTGTAGGGATAAGTAAAAAATCGACGAACGAGGTCTCGTCGGATGACCCATAGCCATTCACATCCATTAGATTGACGAAAGTAACCAGGGCGTTACATACCCTGCCCCATTTTCCCTCTATCTTCGTGAACACAGAGGAAATCGGGATCGTAGATCCCAAGGCCCAGGAGAACATTTGAACCCTTGATATTTCCACATCCACGAAGTAGTGGAGGAATACATAAGGAGGGACAATATGATCCGTTGGATCTCATTCGGAAATCTCGTCAACTGTTGGATCGGGTTAAGATACTCGGAGTCTAGTCTCTGGAGTGTGCACGGGAGGAATGGATCTAGGCCGTTAGATCTTGGCCCATTTACCCATCAACCGTCATATCGGATAGGAGGTGCACGGGGTTTAACCCTTCTTACACCAGGCAAACGTCCCGACCTTCATCGGGATATCGGTATTCGAGAAATCGGAGTTCCTGAGGTCAAAGGAATCGGGACATTACAAGTCTCAAAATCCCGGAGAGATCAGAACCGTCCATCTTGAGGAGGACGCGTGGCAGCAATTGGCACCATCAGGGAAAGGCCCGACAGGAATTTGTTGATCGGTGTTTGGGTCATCGGGATATCGGGGATCCTGGTGACAAAGTGGTTATGCCTTTTGGGATCGTGAACTACGAAAACTCCGATAAGTGGGAGCCAACTGTCAGTCAGTCGGGATTCGGAGGGTCGGGAATCATGGGGACGAGAAGTCCATACATCGTGAAACACCGAAGTCCAAAACCCCGACAAGAGGGAAGGTTGTGGTCATAGAGACATTGGTCACATGGACTAAAGACCTAGCCCGAGAGGCTAGGGTGGCAGACGAACGTGTCGGGAATCGGGGATTGGTGAACCGAGTTGTTGGTACATCACGAGTGTCAAAACCCCGATAGGAGGAATCCAGATAGAAGTATATGGCTGCAGTCATACGAGAGGTGGTCGCATGGACTATGGCTTAACCTGGACTGTCCATCCATTTAGGACGCGCGTCGGAGATCCAAAGAAAGTCGGGGATCGGCATATCGGGGATTCCGTGGACACAAAATCTCTGAATTTCGGAATCGCGAAGTCTGAAACCCCGACGAGTGGGGGCCAACTGTCAGCCCATCAGAGAAGGAGGATAGTTCCACCATGAGGGGCCAGCTGTCAGCAAACCGGAGAGTCGGGATTCAAGAAATCGGGAATCCCGTGGACATATTCACTGTGGCATTGAAAACCCCAAAACTCCGACGAGAGGTAAGGTGACGGTCATATAGAGGGAGGTCGTATGGACCCCAAAAGACTAGCCCAAGGGACTAGAGAACATCGGAGCGCGTCGGGAATCGGAGGATCGCATATCCAAGGTGCATATGCACTTTGATATTAGAAAGCTCGAAACCCCGATGAAAGGAAAGCTATAAGGCTGTGGTCTTGAGTGCACGGTCGTGTGGACTAGGAGCCTAGCCAGGGAGGGGCTAAGGCCAAAAAGGAGTTCATTGGCGATTCGGAATTGCAGAGTACAAGAACTCTTGACAATGGGAAAGACGAAACCCCGATAACCTGAAATTAAGATCAGGGAAGACTGCAACCAAGGTGCAGAAGGCCGTGTAGGAGAGAGAAAGAGCCAGATTACGCTGGGTCTCCATGGTTATTTAGATGTTTGAGTCCAACAGAGGACCGAAAAAAAATAAAAAATAAATAAATAAATAAATTTAGGTAGCGGGTATGTTACAAATGGCCCAGATAGGTGAATGGTCCAGGTTCAACAATCAGGGACAGGCATTCCCTAGGGCAGATTTATTCTCTCCAGGTTGCACTTTTCTTAGTGCCAGAGGAATGGCCCAGATAGGAAATGGTCTAGGATAAAAAAATTGGGACAATTATTCTTCCTTGCTTGAGAAGAGTAGTCCAGATAATTCATCGTTGATGTGTTACCTTCCGACGACAGATGCTCTTCCAGATCTCATAGATGTGAGTGGAAGAATGGCCCAGATGATTCAATTTATATATCATAACAATGTTTTCTATGCAGGTTGATGATATGATTGTTATGGAGACTGTATGTCTCCGAACAGTAGATGTATACTACTGTAGTGGATGTGTTTCACTGATTGTGACTATATGTCACTGATCAAGTATATGTGTGCTACTTGGTGTGGAAGTATACCACTGGATTGTAGTTGTGTACTACTAAGGATAGACACAGTTGTGTTCTATTGAATGACATTGTTCTAATCGCCTTGAAGACTATCAGTAGTGTTGGAAATGATTATCAACTAGATGGATGATCAATGGACAGAGATTTCCTCGATGGAAAATGGCTCAGAACATTTATTCTTCTAGGACATATGTCCGGATTAGAAGAATGGCTCTTGTGTCACTTTGTGGAGTGAGTAACTTATCATCATGTCTGATTACTTAGATGGAGTATGGTTTCGAGAGATGATGCAGCTGATGACACTGATAGTGATGATGGTGCTCATGATCTAGTAATGAGATAGTCTATACGACTATGTTGATGATACCGGGTAAGTGGTATGTTTTTTCTCAAGACCATTACCTTCAAATACCTCCCTAGCTAGGAGGGAGTGTTGATATTATGGTAGATGCGGGAGGTATTTACCTCCATGTGTAAACCTGATGACAATAGAATATTTTGGGAAGCAAGAATAAACCCTAAATTAGTTGGATAATAACCCTAGAAGACAAGTCGTCTCAAGAGGATAATTTGTATTAGGTTATTAGCCTCCAAGAGAAGGAGTCGACTAAAGGAAATATTATACACTAAGTAAATAGGCACCCACAATGAGAAGTCGGCCCAGGCAGTTTTTCAGTTTTAGTATAAATACAGGAGACCAGTCTTCATTCTGGCAGACATTCTCAGAACTGCAGAAGCAACACTTGTGTGCACTGTAGTTGGCCAGTTTGTGCGCAAGTTTGGAGGAGAGTTGTCGTTGCAATTGTTGTAGCTAGAAGATTTCAGTTTTGGCTTGGACTATATCTTGGTTATGATTTGGACTCTCTGATTAGCTCTTACTTGGTGTGTTATCCTTGGAGAAAGGTGCTCCACCCTTTGTTTGTCTATCTAGCCTAGGTTTTGCTTCAAGAATGATTCTCTGACAAGGTTAAGGTGCTCGGGGGTGGCTTCGGCCTATGGTTGGGTGACAATAGTGATATTGTCTATGGTTAAACGAGCACATCCATTATATTCTAACAGTTTGTTCACTTTTTTATAGGCGCATATGTTCCCATATATGTGGGAATATAGATATCATTTTCGCACAGAAGATGTCGATGATGGACACATGAAAAAATGCTTTGGAGTGGAAGTTGAGTTCAACCAATCTAGTCATTCTAGCCACCATGATCAAAACACCATATAGGGGAAGTTAGGTTACGTCGGAAAGATACAAGGTATCATTCGAGTGGACTTCTCTTCTTTCCAATGTGTTATTTTTAGGTGCAAGTGGTGGGACACCTTTGATCGGAATAATGTAAAGGAAGATCGTGATAGTGGGATGATATGTATCAAATCTAAAAACATGTGGGATGAAGCTAAGGAGACTTATGTTTTCCCAAAACACTGCAACCAAGTGTTTTTTTACCCAGAAGTGTTGGATAGGGATTGGTGGTTTGTATTAAGACACAACCTTAGATCAAAAAATATTTTTAAGAACAATAGTATTATCATGCCAAGAGAGGAAGATAATGAGGGTGATGACAAAGAATAATGATATGTACATGTTTTATTTCATCTTTAATACTATTGTTGTATCTTTTTGTTATATTCTTTATTTCACTAATTATGTTGTTTTGTATTCATCTTCTGACAAAGGAAATTAATTATAACAAATCTTTGAACAATTTTAGTTGGTTAACAGTTAGTTTGATGCGTAATGTGTGTAATATACCATATATAAAACGTATGAAGAACATAAATAAAATGCTAGAAAGGGCAGAATAACAACAATATAACCAGAATAATCACCACAATAACATTGAAATGATATAAGAATAACAACATAAATATCACTTTGATTCTAAGAGCAATGTTCACGGGCCTCTTTGAGGGTGCAACCTCCAGTCGAGCAGAGCTCTATTACAATAATCTCCAAGCTAGGGTTCTCATACCCTCGACTCCTATTTATACTAAATATGTCTATCAAAAGAAGAATCTAGAGGAAGATCCTTCTAGAAGCGAAAGCTTCAAATAGGTCTTCTTACATTCGACTTATTCTATTTTATTTCAAGGCCTTATTAATATTGAACTTTATTACATCCGAATATATTGTTCTACCTATGTGCGGGTTAGGACCCTAACATGTCCTCCCCCTTAAAAACAACCTTGTCCTCAAGGCTTGAGATGTGGAAATTGCTGCAAAATGGTAGTTGGTTCCCAAGTGGCATCTACTGGAGTTGTATCTTTCCAATGGATTAACACTTCCTGGATGGTTCTCTGATGCAGGCAACGCTCACGCTAGTCCAAAACTGCTTTTGGTTGTAGCCAAATATATCTTTCTTCGGTTAAATCGGGAAGGCTGGTTTGAATTTGGCACTTAGTTCTGATCACCTTCTTTAAGCAAGAAACATGAAAAATAGGATGCAACTTTGAATGACTGGGCAAAGCTAACTAATAGGCCAACTGTCCCACATGCTTGAGAACTGTATAAGGACCATAAAATTTGGGTGCTAGCTTCTGAAAATGCTCTTCCTTGAGGGAATTCTTCTTGTAAGGTTGCAGGCGAAGAAACACCTAATCCCCTTCTTCAAATTGACATTTAGAGCGACCTTGATCTGCTTGTTGCTTCATGCAATTTTGTGCCATGACCAAATTCTCTTTGAGAGTATGGAGAATAGCCTCTTGAACTGTAAGTGTTTGGTCAATCACTTGGACCTTCGAGACACCAGGTAGGTATGAGAGAAATGAAGGTGGATTTTGTCCATATACTGCTTCAAAAGGAGTCATGTGTGTAGTTGTATGGTATGAAGTGTTGTACCACAATTCAACTAGGGGTAACCATTGAGCCCACTGATTTTTCTTTTCTGAGGAAAAACACCTCAAATATGTTTCCAAACACTTGTTGACAAATTATGTTTGACCATCAGTCTGGGGATGATAAGCTATACTGAGATGCAATTGGGTGCCTTGTAGCTTGAACAGTTCTTGCCAAAAATTGCTTGTGAAAGTTGGGTTGCAATCAGAAACAATAGAGTGTGGCATGCCATGGAGCTTGAAGACCTGATACATGAAAATTTGAGCCACCATGGATGTTGTAAATGGGTGTTGAAGAGCGTAGAAATTAGCATACTTAGAAAGGCGATCAACAACCACCATGATGACTGATTTATTTCTCGATTTGGGTAAGCCTGTAATAAAATCCATAGAGATGTCCTTCCAAATAACAGGTGGAATCGAGAGCGGTTGTAGTGTGCCCGGAGATTTGATTGTTTCTCCCTTGTTGCATTGACACACATCACATTTGATGACAAAATTACGAATTTTCTATTTCATACCATCCCAGAAAAAAGAACGTTTGACCCGATCATAGGTTTTGGTGAACCTGGAATGCCCCATTGTTGGTGTAGCATGGAGCTCAGAAAGTACCGTGGATTTAATCTTTGATTGTTTACTTAAATAAAAACAGCCTTTGTATCGAAGCTCATCATGGAGCCAAGAGTACCCTGGGGGAGATGGAGCACTGGACTGCAATTGTTAGATCAACTGCAAACTTTTGGGATCTTGTAGCCATTCATGGTGAACAACTTGGATCCAATCTGGTACAATGAAGGAAAGAGAAAAAAGGGATCCTTCATCTTCATATTTGCGGGAAAGTGCATCCACAGCCACATTTTATTTTCCTTTCTTGTAAATGATCTCATAATCATAGCCAAATAGCTTAGTTACCCATTTTTGTTGCTCCGGAAAGGAAATGCGTTGTTCCAAAAAATCCTTGAGGCTTTGATGGTCTGTATTAATTTGGAAGCGTTGCCCCAATAGATAAGGGTGCCATAAATCAATGACATGCAGAATAGCCAACATTTTCTTTTCATAGATAGATTTTCTCAGATTTATTTTAGATAGTTGCTTGCTGGTAAAGGCCAAAGGTCGACCCTCTTGCATAAGAACAACACCAATTCCTTTCCTTGAAGCATCACATTCCAAGACAAAGGTCTTTGTGAAATCAGGAAGGGCCAAGACTGGAGTGGTGCACATGGCCATCTTCAAGGTTTGAAATGCTTGAGCAACAACTAGAGTCCAAGTGAAAGAGTTCTTTTTTAGGAGAGCAGTGAGAGGTGTTGCAATCTTTCTATAATTCTTAAAAAACTTGCGATAATAACCTGTTAAGCCCATAAATCCACGCAAGATTTTGAGAGTATTTGGGTGAGGCCAGTCTTGCATAGCTTCAATCTTTTTAGGATCCACCCTGACGCGATCCTTGCTAACTAGATGACCCAAGTACTCTACTTCCGAGGCGCCAAAATCACATTTAGACTGTTTCAGGAAAAGTTGGTGCTGAGAGAGTAGATGGAGAACTTGATCCATATGGGAAATATGTTCTGTCCAGGTCTTGTTATAGATGAGGATATCATCAAAGAAAACTAAGACAAAATGATAGAGAAAAGGATGGAAGACATGATTCATGAGGCTTTGGAAGGTGGAGGGGGCACTACACAAGCCAAAGGGCATGACCAAAAACTCATAGTGGCCCTCATGAGTTCTAAAGGTAGTCTTGGGAATGTCTGTCTCTTTCATATGTATCTGGTGGTAGCCTGAACGAAGATCAAGTTTAGTAAAGAATTGGGTGCCACTCAGTTCATCCAGGAGGTCATCAATGACAGGAATGGGAAATTTGTCTTTAATGGTAAGTTTTTTGAGGGCACAGAAGTCATGACACATTCGCCAAGAACCTTCTTTCTTCAGGACCATGACCACAGGAGAAGAGTAGGGGCTCATACTAGGGTGGATAATGCCTGCATTAAGGAGTTCCTGGACCATTTTCTCAATTTCATTTTTTTGGGAAAAGGGATGATGATACATATGGATATTGGGAGGAAGGATTATGGGTACAAGGGGAATGGAATGATCATGAACACCACATGAAGGAGGGAGTCCCTGGGGAGTGGAAAAGACCACTTGATGTTTAGAAAGGATGGCTTGGAGGTCTTGCAGCACCGAGGGTGTTTCTGTTGCTTGGATGACATGGAGTTGAGCAATAACACCAGAATGACCCTTTTTTAGCATCTTTTCCATGAGATGGAAACTAATGATCTTAGGTGAATCAGCGGTGAAGCCTTCGAACTTATATTGGTGGCCCTCCTGGTAAAATTGCATGATTAATTCCTTAAAATCCATGAGAATGGGACACAAAATCCTTAGCTAGTCTGCACCCAACACAATGTCACACCTGCCATGTCTATAGCAAACATATGAGATTTTAGGTGGTACTCACCAATTTGGAGATGCACATTTTCACAACACCCTCCACATTTCATGGAGCCACCATTGGCAATCATGATTTGGAAATTATTGACGGTATGGATGTGGAAATGAGTTTCTTGGGCAATGTGGCGATGAATAAAATTATGGGTGCTTCCAATATCAACCAGAATGATGACCTTCCGATGCTTGATGTAACCAATTAGCTTGAGGGTTTGGGGAGCGGAGAAGCCAGTGAGAGCATTGAGGGAAATGACCGGTTCTACTTCGGGAGGGTCTGAGGGAGGGGTTATGTCGGGGGTTTCAGGTGACTCAAAAATAAGGGGAGTTTCAATATCCTCTTATGAAATATCCTCGGAGATGGCCATAAACAGGTTTTTGTTCCTTACACTTGTGGCCCGGAAAATATTTGTCATCACAGTTATAACAAAGGCCTTTGAGTTGGTGTTCAACCATTTCAACCCTGGTCAAATTTTGGATCTTTAGTGGAGCGAAGGGAGTAGTGGGATTTATTGGTTTAGGGTGAAGGATAAAGGAGGGTTTCCGTTTTTGAGAAGATACAACCTGTTGTGCTTCTTTAGTTCTTTTAGTAGCCTCCACCTAACTCTGAGGCCGAGCCATGAGGACATGGGCCTGAATCTCATCCTTGAGGCCACTGATAAAACATTCTCGGAAAAAGGCATCAGACATGCCCTCTGTCCGAAAAGCCAGGCGCTCAAAGGAAGCTATAAAGTCTTCCACTGTTCTGGATTGTTTCAACTTTGTCAAATGGCCCAAAGGGTTGGTGTCTGTGTCAAAGCATTCATAAATCTCTGCCACAAAGTGTGTCCAAGCAATATACCCTTGACGAGAAGTTTTTCTCCATTGCCACCATTGCCAATGTTCTTGATCTAGATGGAGAACACCATACTGGAGTTTGGCCAAGTCATCTGTAATGTCGTATAAAGAGAAATAATGTTCCATTTGGGTTACCCAACCAATGGGGTCTGAGCCATCAAATTTAGTCACATCCACAGGCGGAAGGCGTAGGCCATGTTGAAAGTGATGGTTTTGAAAGTTATGGGAATGAGAGGAATGGTCACCTTCAATATGTGGAGGTGAGGAAGATGAAGGGTCATCTGTAGGGATATGTAGTTTGGTGCAGAGTGCCGAAAAGAAAGATTCAAGGTGGGTGGTGAGGTCTTGTTTAATTTCCTCCATTGAGGACTACATGGTTGTATTGATGGAGGCAACATTGGCACTGAGTTTTTTCACTTCTTGTTGGGTCTCGATGAGACCAGATTACAAGGTGTTGAAGTGAGCTTACAAGTCTTGGCTACGAGTATGGGCCATGGGGATGGGGGAACTGAAAAGGGGCAGGCGAGGTCAATTTTTTTTCTGAAAAAAGATATGGATGAATGTGATAAGGGCAAAGAGATGAATCCAATGGAATAGGTCTCAAATAATGGTGAAAAAAATTCCAGACTTTTTTTTTTTACACCTGCGGAGTTATACTCCAATCTGAAGAATACTGTAGAGAGGAAATGCCCAAATGCTTAACTAGAAAGAAATGTGTATTTACTTGGCAACCCGAACATAGCTGTGCGGAAATAGATCCTGTCTGTTTTAATTTGTTTATGTTTCTATCCCCAAGGGTTAGGTATTCAAGGGTTCTATAGACAAGGGTTTTCCCTGTGCTGTAGCTCTTTGATATACGTGCGGGGTCCAACAGTAGTACTCGATCCAATATCTCAGGGCAGTAACTAAGGAGGATAGACCATACCCTTAGTCGTACTACCCGACTACCTAGGTACTAGAGAGTATCTTCCCAAGTGTTGTTCTCGGTGGCACTATAGCAGTCAGGCGGCTGATCGGTTTCTCTAAAGAGGGCTTCAGGAAATCTAGGTTGATCCATACACATGTGTTGTCTGATGCACTACCACTCAAAGGGGTACCAACATGGGTTATAAGTGTGGCCAACAGATGTGCGCTTAAGAACCACTTGTATTTCCTGCGTGTATGAATCCCTCAACTGTGGGTTTATGCGCATAACGACAGATCTTGTTGGACACACCTACCACACTTAGAGGGGGGAGTGAATGAGTGTGGGGATCTTTTTCCCAAAACTTCCCTCTTACACAAAAACTCAGTTAACATTCAACATTTTCTCATTACTCATTCCTATCATTTATAATCAGTTATATGTGAATACATATCAACAACATATATCAACAACATATCATCAACAAATCATCTTCACAAGGAACACAAAGAACACAAGATGTATGTACAATTTTTCTTTTTATTATGGACTTCAATCCAGAGGTTTTTCAGTAACAACTGAATACAGTACAACTCTACAAGAGCACCAAATCTATATGCAAGACTCAAATTACATTCTCAGCACCAACTGAGATGAGGCGACAATCCTCAACAGATATCAATCTGTCAACATAAACAAGTGCATCAACCATGCACCAACCTGTGCCAAACAACCTGTAATCAACCTGTACCATAAACAAGTGAATCCAACCATGTACCAAGTATATACCAATAATGTTTCAAATAATCATCAACAATTACTCATCAATATGTACCAACATCATCAACTATACACCCCATGTATGTGCCAACTCATCAACTGCTTGTCTCAACCATGACCAGTTTTGGATTAGTCAACAACCCCAACTTGAAATAATCATAACTTTGTACCTATAACGAATAAAGATATGAAACTGATACAAAATGTTCTTCAATGTTTTTTGTTCAATTCCTCCAGGTGGAACTACTTGTAACCTCTCAGAAAAGGTGTTATAACAAAAATGGCATACCTTGTTGAATTCTGGATTATTCTAGAGATCGACCTTGTAGAGTGTGGCCTGCACAAAATATTTGTTGAATTGATCTGAAAATGTTACAAAACATACTAAAACATGTACCCTAACCAATACATTTGGTCTCACTGAATTTGGATATGTTATGAAGAATTTATGACATTTTTACCCGAAACACCTGTTTTTGACTGGGTTCAAGACTAGCCACAAACCCTATTTTCCACGGAATGTCACTCCAAAAATACAACGACCCACAAGATGAATTTTTTACCACAGATAATTGGGTATGTTTTTTCAATGGCATAGCAATTTCACAGTCTGAATCATTATAGAAAAAAATTTATAGCGAAAATGGTGAGATGACCTGTAAATAACATACCTTAGAAAGCATCATCAAAAGAATTTATCCTCCCTTCAATTCCATCCCTCTTTTCTTCACCTTACTTCTGAAATTAGGATTAGATATCCTTGGTTACCTTAGTCACCTATATATCTTCAATATTCTCAAGTTCTCCACACCAAAAATTCTCAAGAAGCTCTCACAAGAAGCTCTCCATCAATACTCCAAAAGATATTCTCACAAGAATCTCTCCATTGATCCAAAAAAAGGATGATCTACAAGAGACCATTGCTATCTTATTTAGACTTTCATCATCTAGGTCACTTAACCCATTTTTAGGTCACTTAACCCATTTCTAGGTCACTTAACCTATTTTCCTTATTTTAGGGTTAACCACTTTCCATAAATAGAAAGTTCTCCAATACTTTATCATTTAAATATTCCTTC
>ML800477.1:198982-211279 GCA_009831015.1 Picea engelmannii | reverse complement strand
TCTTCATAAGGCCATAAATCTCAAACCATGAGGAGTTATGTGACATTCCACATACCACCGAAAATGGCATGACAAGCACTATCCATCTAGGATAGTTTCACCAACAATTTCCTTGATCTTCATCTCATTATTCCACATACAAGTACGGGTCCTCCAACCATTCTTCTAGGATAACTCAATCCGTAAAGCGTCTTCCTATGAGGGATTTCACCATAAGGGGACCACTTTGGAGTTCATCCATTTGTGCACCTTATCAATCATGATAAGAAAATAATGAGAGAAAGGGTCCTCCAACCATTCTTCTAGGATAACTCAATCCGCAAAGCGTCTTCCCGTGAGGGCTTTCACCATAAGGGGACCACTTTGGAGTTCATCCATTTGTGCACCTTATCAATCATGATAAGACAATAATTAGTCATCTATACATTTTTCCAACAATGCGTCATATACCAATGAAACCACAACGATCCATCTTCATCATGTATCAATGACAACTCATTGATCCATCTTCATCATATCAATGACAACTCATTGATCCATTTTCATCTATGCATTCTCATAAAGGAAAATACATATTATATTACATCAATCATCAATCAATCAATCCTTTGACATCAATCAATCACTTTACATCAATCAATCAAACCATTGGCATCAATGACAACATGATCCAATAGATCTCTGTGGCTTAAATACGTCGGAATACGTCTCTACCTTGGAAAACAAATTACCCACAATTTCTGCCGAGGAAAGTGCTCTAATACCACTTGTAATATACCAGATATAAAAAGTATGCAGAACAGAAATAAAATGATAGAAATGGAAGAATAATAGCAATATAACCAGAATAATCACCACAATAACACTGAAATGATATAAGAATAACAATAGAAATAACACTTTGATTCTGAGAGCAATGTTTACGGGCCTCTTCGAGGGGGAAATCTCCAGTCGAGTAGAGCTCTATTACAATAATCTCAAAGCTAGGGTTCTCATACCCTCGACTCCTATTTATACTAAATATGTATATCAAAAGAAGCATCTAAAGGAAGATCCTTCTAGAAGCGGAAGCTTCTATTAGGTCTTCTTCATTCGACTTATTCTATTTTATTGCAAGGCCTTATTAATATTGACCTTTATTACATCCAAATATATTGTTCTACCTATGTGTGGGTTAGGACCCTAACAATGTGTTTGTCTTTCAAATTATTTGTGATTGCATGGAACGATTGTTATTTGAACATTTTTATATTCCATTGCATATATTTAAAAATGTTTCATTTTCTTTAAGTATTTCCAATTGTGAAATCCTGAAAAATGTTAAATGTCGAGTTGAACTTATAATGGGATATAAAATTCTATTTTTTATGTTGATATAATTAGATGCAATGATATGTTTGATATGCATGTTTAATAGTACAACATTTTTGAGGATATGTTAACATGATGATTCAAAAACCGAGTTTATGTTCATTTATTTTGTAGGTTTAAAAGTAATATTAACAAAATATGTGGTTTATAATTAAAAAAAAATAAAAAATTATAACATGATTTTGTGAGAATTTGGTTTTTAAATAAACTAGTGTTTGTTAGTTTACATACTTTTATCTGATCCAGGTGGATATCGGTGGCCACTCACCTATTCCAACTGGCTCATCTTGACAGTTTTTAGTTATGCACACTTCTCTGTAATGATGACATTTCTTTGTAATTGTGGGTTTTGCATTTTTGGGGTTGTCCTGAATCCCTACACAACATCCATGTTGATATTGGTGGCCGCCCACCTATTCCAACTGGTTTATTTTGAAAATTTTCATATCAATATATCTTTATGTACTTCCAAGGTTGTTTTGGGGCCCTAAACAACGTTTTTTTTGCTTGTCACAGTCAAACTGCAGATGAAGTTAGAGGTTGACGTATGTGTATTCCTCGAAAATACCTTTCCAATGGTCTATCACACGCCTAAAACAAAGTTCGTATGCAAAATTTACGACCCCGAGAATTTGAGGTACCAACTTACCCATCAGGGCCCACATAATTTTTGTGTTTCATATCCTAGGATTAGGTTTTTGGATGTCTAGGGTTTTGGAATTCATGAGTAATGTTAAAAACACCTCTGGAGCCTCATTGTAATCATTCTTCTCAGACGAATGCACATAGTAGCCACATCTCTTCTCATAGATATCTACCACCATTCGAGCAAGTTGTTTCAGTTCTGCAGTTTTACAGTTTCAACCTATTTTCTTTATTCAATAGAAGTAACTTTTCACTGGATATATGTTGTTGTTCTTTATATCTCTGTGTTATGGTATTCAATCTGTTATTTATTTTTTTCTGCTCATAAATCGGGATCAGTGGTATCAGAGCGGTCTCATATTCATTTTATTTTCTTTGTGCATGTCCCCGACAAGATCTAAGTACAAGAAGATGAGACTAGAACCAGTTGAGCCTTTGCAAGATCAGTCGTGCCGAAACTGACAACAACTCATGGGGGACGAGAATAAATATGATGGAGCATGAGATCCTTTTAAATTGTTTCTCAAGGAATCCCTTGTGCGACAAAAGAACAAGATGATGGACAACTTTGCACAGATCCTTCGGCGGTTGTCCACAGGAGACACATCTTCATCAAGTGGCCACACAAACCCCTTCAAGGTACAAGTAAATTTTGATATTACATTATTTGAAAGACTGATAGATGTTGATGTTGTAGATAAATGGTTGAATCTGCTCAAAGGGTATTTTTTGGTCCACAATTTTTCCGATAGGGAAAATATTACTTTTGCACTCCTCAAGGCTATCCCCCATGTTAAGGACTGGTGGAATATGTACTCTGAGAAAAGGGCCACTGAGGAATCTACAATATTAGTGGTCTCCCCCACCTTGGATTCTTCAGGTATGCCATTAAATAACAATACTACCCACTACACAAGATGGACCATGTTGCGTCAAGAAAGGGACCAGATAGTACCATACTTCACCAATATTTTTCATACTTTGCACACCAAATTGGGTATCAAAGACTCTAAACGAAATCTGGTGCTCAAATAACGTGGTTGTCTTCACAGATACATTTAAATAGAAATGGAGTTTCTGGACATCGCATCATTAGGTGTAGCTTATGGATATGTTGTCAATATTGAGCAAAAATTTAAGCAGAAGATGTGAGAGTTTGGATCTGCAAATTCCTCACAGCCAAAGCATTGAAAAGGTGGTCCCAACCCACCAAAAAAGGGACATAGAAAATATGTTTTCTCTTATGACAACCATTCCAAGCTGCAACCCAAGAAGGGTAATGAGAAGTCGAAGAAGGACACAAGAAAGTGTTGTGAATACCATAAAATCACTTGGCACAACACCGAAGAATGTCTCTCCAAGCAATCATTAGTGGTCGAGCTAGAAGCTTCCGAGTCAGAGGTAGATTATGAATCTGAATCAAATCCAGAAAGTGGGAAGTGGATCATCAATGTCGAACCCAGTGCCACTGTCGCTACCACCAAAGTGCATCTAAGTGAAACAGAAGAACCAGAGGAATGGGAATGCCTCTTATCAGAACCATTTTCAGGATGGACGAGTGACCATGCTCACCAATACTCCACTGACCATCTTTCAAATACTCCACACTCACAGATGTGGGTAAAGGGGGCCCCGTTGCATTTCATTGTCAATAGTGGCAGTTAGAAGAACCTAATATCAACAAAGGTCGTCAAGCGGTTGGACCTGCTAATAACACCACACCCACATCCCTACACCATCGGTTGGCTTCGCCAAGGAAGAGATCTCTGCATCAACCAACAATAGCACCTGTCCTACAACACTAAGCCCTTCAAAGACGAGGTATCATGTGATATTTCTCCCCTTGAAGTTTGTGATGTTCTTTTAGGAAATCCATATTTGTGGAAGTGACACGTGTGTTGTTCCTGAGATTGATTCTAAGGCTCAAAGAATAATGTCAGGCATCAAAGGTTTTAAAACAAGTGTTTTTGTGAGAGCTTTTTTCTACCTTCAGTTTTCTGAGAAATAATCTTTAAAAGAAATTAATGATAAAATAGTATAGAGGTTGTATCTCGTTATCTGAGTCGCAATTATAATTTCAAATGATAGTACAAATGGTTTACAAAACCGTTAAACAAAGTCAGGTATCAATTACAGATAAGTCTCACCTTGTTTGCAGTAGAAGAAAATTAAAAGATGCACCCTTGAACAGGGTATAAAAATGCAGTAATTCACACAGATCACAAGTCTTGTTTTACTCACAGTAATGACAGAGGAAAAGTTATTTACTGAATGAACCGCTAATATAATATGATTACAGTAGATGTAGTACTAAATTGCAATCAATCACTCTTATTACAGAAAGAAATTCAGAGAAATGGAAACACAAAGGGAAGACATAACTCAAATTGAACGAAACTTAGAATCTCTGTCTGTGCTTGTATTAATACTCAAAAAGAGTTTCTCATTTTACATTCGGCAAGAAGAAGCCTTGAATAGGTCTAAAATATATGTATTTATACAAAATTTGACACAACTGAAAACTGTTGGAATTCCCACAATATTTGACTAAAAATAGAATACATCTGAATAAAATAACAGTATGCAAATATTGTTGAATTTTACTGGTGCTTCCTCTATCTCTTTGTCTTCTTGTAGATGTGTTCGTTTTCCTTTGATCTTTACATCGGGTACACATGTCCATTAATCCCACCGCAATCATTTGGCTTATTGTATTTTCCATTTGATCTTGTTACCATCTGTCCCTTCTGATGCATTCATTGGAATAATGAATTACAGTTGGAGACATGGGGGGGGGGGAGATAATTAGACAAGTAGCTCAGTGTTGGCTCATTATGGAATTGCTAACGGTCATAGGGAAGAGTAACTGTTCACGAAAAGAATGATGGGCGAAACAAGTGTCCAATAAGGAGGTGGGATGAATGGATGCAATAAAGTGGGTGGTAGGGATAAACGGGGTAAGTGATGGTTGGACAGTGAAAAGTAGAGTGGGTGGAGAAAGTGGATGATGTGTATGTTTTTTCATTTTCTCCCATCTACACTTTATTTTACCTGTTTAATGCATTGGCTGCATCTGTCCATCAATGCTACCACAAATCTTGAAGGCTCAATCCTTTCACTTAATTCGAAGGAAAACATATTCTTCTATATTTGAGGGAGCTTCTCCTGGATCTTGTTCACTTCTTGGATTGTGGCCTGAAACTGTGAACTTGGATTAACCAACCATTCATTTATTTTAAATCAATCTGGCTCATCTCTTGGATCGTTGCCTAAGTGTTTTCCTTGTTCTTTTTGGAGCTTTGTTGGTTCATTTATATTTCGATATTCCCCAAGGCCTCTGAGATACTATTCCCTTTGAACTCAACCAACTTTTTGTTTATTGAAGATAATGCCTCTAGGCAAGCCTCTTTTACATATCTATCAAGTTTCGTGCATTCTTCCAGATTTGTTTCCTAGAATTTTAGGGCCATTTTTCCTCTTAATTGTTCAGAATGAGAGAGAAGAGGAAGACCATGGATATTATCTCTCTTCTTCCATATGAGAACTTCTTGAAACTTAGATAGGGTTGAGCATGACTCTTTTTCCTTGACATAAATATCCTTTAGAGAAAGGTCTACTACCTGATAGCATTTCTGAATAACATCTACTTTTTGATAGAGTTCTTGTTGGGAAACTTCCAGCCTCTCGTTGATCTCTAATGCTTGTGTTTTGAAGGCCGAAATGTCTATCATTTTATTCTATGTTAGGGTCAATCTGGACAGTTAATGATCTCATGCTCTAAGACATCAAAAACCTGCTTCCAAGTTTTAATGGCGTCTGCAACTCATAGATTTGTGTTTGATAGCACATTTGTTTTTGGATTTGAATCATCAGTCGATGCGTCAAGCTTCTTTGCAGCTTTTCATGGTGCCATAATCCTCAATGAAATAGAATTAGCCTACCTGTGACAAGAGAAGTCCGTAAGCTCTTCATTGAGTAAAAAAATCATAATTGCAAATGGTAAAAATGATTTCGAAATTCAAAGTGCTTTATTCAAAAAGTCTATCAATCTTCGTATAGTTCTACTGACGAAGAATTTATTAAACTTAATGGAATTCATTACCTGGTGATTTGCAATATTTATTTGAAATCATTAACCTTAATCAATCATAAATGTTATTAATACTCCGATGGTTCACATTCATAAGTTTTGGATGTGATATGGTGGAAATATATCAAAGTCTAAATTTGCGGAGGAGTTAATCTCTAAGTAATCATTTTTATGTCTTAATTAATCATGTTTAAATCATTGTATTAACTTTAATTATTTCATAATTTTAGAATCCATAAGTTTTGAATATAGCGCAAGTGAAAATTTCCAAAATCTGGAACTGGGAAGTGATTAATTATCACTTAATCATGACTAATTAAAGTCGTTAACCATTTTATTAATTCCTTGAAAATCCCTTTTACTTTTTGTAATCACTTTACTTCGACGCTTTGATAATCAATGGATTGTGAAATCAAAAACTCCCGAAGAGAAATCTCTCAAAGTAACGTGGCAGGGATGATGTCATTCTGTTGATGTGTTAAGAAAAGAGAGGTTCCACGTGTCACTCGAAAACGTGTGAATCATCCGACGTAAATGTGGAAAGTAAGTGCCATGTGTCAAACCAGGAAAATATTTTTTAAAGGACACGTGTCCTATGACTCATGTTCGTGATTTATTTAGGAAAATTCATGAGTGGCTATCTTTGGGACTTCAGAGTTTCATGGTTTTCATTGTTTAGGTTTGCTCGAATACCTGAAGCGCAAAGCGACCATTAAAGAATTTATTTTAAAACTCAGGTGGCTCCAAAACTTTGGGGATCATTAGGATCATTCGATCAAATTAGAGTTACTCATTGATGATAGGTATTGTAAGCGCCTTATTGATAAATAACAACCAATGGATTTATTTTAAATTTTAAAGGCCAATTTCTAAGTTTTTGCTTTGTTTTGGGTAAAATTTTATTTCTAAGAGGTAAAATATATAAAGCTCAAAAGTTTAAAATTATGTGTGTTCCAACATAGGCTCCATCTAGGGATTGTGGCTCCTTGTGAAGCGCAAAAGAACAGTAGACCAAGTGCCTTTATTGGGTAGATGGAGTCATTATTTCTTTTTGAAAAACATGTTTCAATTTTATTTAAGAATTAATCATACATAGAAAAACGAACTTAACCAAATCTCAAAAAACCTTCAAAACATACTTGATGATTGCTCTCAACTTAGGTTGTTTACAATTTCCTTTTCCTAAAACTGATTTCAAAGTTGTTTAAGATAATCAAAATAACTTTAACTAAAATATCAGTCTTTGACCAACTTTGTTCGCTTCAAGGTTAAGCAGATGTAATAATTTATTTAGGGAATCCCTAGTTGGTTCAGGATGTAAATATCACTGGAAAGAGAAATATATAACAGAGTATGATATATGGATATCTATGACAACCTTACATATATCATATCTATTGCTTCACTGCCAACGAGCCTGTTCAGTACCCCGGTGAATTTATCTAATTCTCCCATTGAATTTCCTTTCACCACTTCAATTAACACTTTTGCATTTCGTTGTGATGAGGGCAATCAATATATGAATTTCCTTTCATCATCTCTTTTGGACAAGATGGGGGCAATCAAATTATTAATTTCCTTTCATCATCTCCTTTGGACAAGATGGGGAAATCAAATTATGAATTTCTTTTCACCATCTGTCTTGTATTTTAATATTTTGAAGTGGGGGAAATCAATATGTATGTCACATACAAGGGATGATATTTGTTTAAATTTTTTGAAAATAAGGTTTTTCAACAATTTTAAGAATACTTTGAAACTAGTTTTCTTCCAATTTTCAATACACTTTCGTGTATAGGATTTTTTTTATGGGAATCTTAATCTTTCAAGGATCAACCTTGAACGAATTAGTCAGTTTAAAGTCCGATAGAATAGCTAAAATTATCAGGATTATCCTAGGCATACTTTTTCAATTAAAATCAAAGGAACATACGGATTTTCGCCTAATCTTGTTTTGAAAATATGTTTTTAAGTTCTCAGAGTCAATGTAAGTCTATTTCTTTCTATGAATACTAAGAAAGGATAAAGAAAATCTGAAGTGGATAAGAACTTGGGGATAGGTAAAAATAACCAAATCGAGGATTTAGAGGATCTAACATAAAATATCCTAATCCTACACAAGTTTGTGTATTTAGTTTAGACCTCTTTCGAGTTTATTATTATTATTATTTTCATTTCAGAGATGGATTTAGAATTTATCAGCATGACACTTTAAGTTGTAATTTTATACCTCTCTGATTTTTAGGTCAAGTGATAATATTATTATGAGAAAAAATTCCTTCACATTTATTTCAAAAAGAATTTTCTTAAAATTTTATTTGAACTAGAAGAGTAGGAATTCATACCTCATTTTCCTTTTGAATTTTTAGCAAGGCAGATTATTAATTTATCACTTGTTTTTAGAGAAATCAAATGTTCGAAAAATGAGTGTTGAATTTTTATTCAACCTCATCTCTTGTTCAACAAGATCTATTCTGTGAGAGGAACAAAATGCAAAAGGTCATAAAATCTCGTAGAATAGAGACGATATGTGTTGCAAATGTTTTTACTTTCCATTTTAATGATGTCAAGCAATCATAAAGTTATTGAGAATATTTACAACAAATAATCAAATGATTTGGGTAATTTACAAAAGGGAAAGGAAAACTGAAATCAAAACGCCCATGTTAATCCAAGCAAATATATACAATGGAAATTGAAAAAGTGACTACTGCATGAAATGTTTTAAATAATGCCCATTGATAGAAGCATAAAAAAATTCTCCATCAAGATTCTCCAGTGAGAATGAGTTTTTTCCCTCAACAACTGCAATTTTGACTGGTCCAAACCAAAGATGGTCGAATTTGCCATGTTTCCCTGCACCTTCCTTTCTAGCTTCCCATTTTAAAACTAAATCACCAAGAAGAAACTCCATGTCTTTGGATTTTTTTATCGAAAAGGATTTTCATATTATCTTGGTACTTTTGAAGCTTGTCATCCACTTCTTCTTTGTACTGTTGAACTTCGATGATTTGATTCATTCTTCTCGTAACGTCGTTTGACTCTTCATTTTCATCCTGTCAAAGTTTCATCACATGAAGAGGAAGATTAATAGGAAGGATAACATCAGTACCATAAACTAATTGGAAAGGAAACATACCTATAGATTTGTTGGTACCAATTCGGTTTTCCCATAAGGCATATGTTAAGTGAACATGGCAAGCTTTTTTATTTTCTGTCAAAACTTTTTTTATTATAGTCATCAAGATCTTGTTAGATGATTCAACCAACCCATTTCCCTGAGGATAATAAGCTATAAAATGACCCAAAATAATATTGTATTTCTGACAAAAATTGATTGTTTCCATAGATTTAAAAGACTGAGCATTATTAGTGACTATTTTTCGAGGACAACCAAATCTTTCTAGGACGTTTTCTTCCAAAAAAATTATTACTACCGAATCTATAGAATTCCGAGTTGGAATGGCTTCAACCCATTTCGTAAAGTAATTGGTAGCGGTCATCATCCATCTATGTTGAGCACTTGATTTCGAATGAATTCCTCCAATGAAGTCTAGGCCCCATTGTTGGAAACGAGCTTCAGATTTTACTAGAATTAAAGGTAATGCAGTGATATTTTGCTTACCAGCAAACAATTGGCACAAATTGCAAGCTCTAACCCTAGAATTAACATCAGTAAATAACTTTGGCCAATAATATACCGCCCTTAAAATATTGTAAGTTGTTTCTCTCCAGGCATGATGTCCTCCGCACACTCCTTCATGAAATTTATTAATGATACCTTCTGTTTCAAATTCTGTCAGACAACATAACAAGAAACCTAGAGGGTATTTCCAGTATAACTTTTCATCCACAATGCAATACTTAATTGCATGTAGATTTAAATTTATTTCTTTAGAAGGAGTCATGTCATTTGGGCATTGAAGAGTAAAGAGGTATGTAACCATATCACAGTACCAGGCAAAGGAAGAAAACTTATCTTCAATCTGAATTATAGGTGCTTGATTGTCAATTTCCTCTGTATCTAGAATAGAATCATGTGATTTGAAGTTATTTATTCCAAGCGCTCTGAAATTTGATTCAGCTAACAACCTTTCCAGACCTTGACCTTTCACTAGCTTGGTTGGTTTCACTTCTAAATCAATCTCTTGAATTTTAGTCAGCCCTCTACCTCTTATTCCATCACTGTCTAGCTGAACCAAGATATCTTTAATTGCATTAGTTGGTAAGTAAGCAATTATTTTGGAGTGCAAGACATATGTTCTGAAAGCCTTGAGAGCCTTCACCATTGCATAAGCTTATTTTTCAATAATATCATATCTCATCTCTGCATCTCTGAGCCTTTTGTTGAAAAAGGATATCGGTTGTTCGAATCCTTCTTCGTTCTTTTGAAGGAGCACTGCGGCAACAATATGCTCAGAAGAGAAAAAGAAGATTAATAATTCTTTTGTATAGTTTGGACTTGTCAATACTAGTGCTTCCCCTATAGCTTTCTTAACATGCTCGAAAGACACTTTAGCTTCTACAGTCCATTTTACTTCGTTGTCCTTTTTTAGCATGTCTGTAATCAATTTGATTATTTCAACAAAGTTAGGAATAAATCTCCTCAAAAAATTGATCTTACCTAAAAAAGATTGAATCTCTTTTCTATTTCTAGGAATATTAATCAGGTCAATAGCCTCAACTCGTTTAGAATCAACCTTGATTCCATATTTTGAAACTATATGACCTAAATGTTTACCTTCTTGCATAGAAAAGTGTGATTTTTTGCATTTTTCAAAATTTTGTTTGAGGTGTGTTTACCACCTATTCAACACAGGGCTCAACTCATGTATCATGAATTATTTATCTATGTTGAAGACAGTTATGGTTCTACTTGGGTATCTGATACCCCAGCACTTAAATTTTTGTAAACGAAATGTCTGCACCCCTGCGTGGGTTTATAATGTAATAAGTCTACATGGATCATAGTTAGGTCAGGTACCTTGGGTGATCCATTAGGGGAGTTCCTTTCATCAAGGGTTTTTTATCCTCAGGTTGTCGACCAGACAAGCTCCTGGCCGACTTCCCTTGAGTTTTTTCCTCCACATGACTTCCTCCAAAGTGGTGGAAGGCGCTCTGATGGTCTCATTCATTGAGTAACCTCTTAGGATTATTGTAAATGACCATGCTAGGCAGTGTCTGAAGTTTCACAGAATTTCGTCGAGTCTAGATAGGTTTTTTTTAATTAATTAAATTTAAAAAATTTAATTAATTAATTATTTTTTGAGCTAAACATTGTAAAAACTTCGTCTTTGGGATTTTGATAGGGGTATTTGTGCTCAAAATGAATGGAATAGCACACCCTACACCCATGGACCAAGTTTCAGCTCAGTCAGACTAAGTTTACTATGTCTTAGTCCACTTAGAGTCAGTCTAGGGAAAAACAACAATTTTAATTGCTAAGATGACATTAGTAAAATGTCATAAAACATTGTAATTTTGAGTTAGTGAGTAGATGTTAAGGTGGAAATGAGCAAGTTAGACCCTCCTAACCTACCCAAACCCATCCTAACCTTTTCCCAACTTAATTCAACCTCTTTAATCACTTCTTTGACCATCTAAATCTTACCCTAAGGGGAAAAACGACCCAATAACAACCAAATCCCCCAAATCTTGCATAGGGAACTTCAAGAGACACTCCACACATGTGGAGCGCTCCCCTAGGCTTGCTAAAACCCTAACCCATGCACAAAACCTAACCCAAAACCTAACTTAACCTCTAAACTAGCTCACGCCTTTCCTATTCTAGCGCCCCCATTGGTGGAGACTCACTCCACACTCACCCAAACCTTGCCCAACCTCTATTATTAGTAAATGGGCCCTCCTCTAGTGCCAAGTGCACCCCTCTTAGTTATTTACCTCATCCCTAGATCATCCCAACCATCCAACTCATCTCTCTCTCACTCAAACCCTAAGTGGGGCGCCCCCTCTCTAGAGATTTGTTCTCTAGCTCTTGTTTTGACACTTGGACTTCATCCAAGTGCCTTCTCTTGACCTCTTGGGGTATAAAGAGAACCCTTTCTCACTCTTTCACTCACCAATCTTTGTGCTAACACTATTATGCTGAAATTTCTCACATTTCCATCTTCTTGCTCTTGCCATTTTGCCATCCACTCATTGCTCTTGAGAGTTTTTTTGGAGGAAGTACT
>ML800477.1:148559-187915 GCA_009831015.1 Picea engelmannii | reverse complement strand
GAGGGGGGGGGGGGTGAATCAATTATGTATATAAGATTGAAACTTTTCCTGTTATTTTCTAATTCTTTCTAGATTATTATTTAATGTGTTGCTGATAAATTAGCATGCATAGATATACAATGATCAATCACATAGAATACACAGAGACAATGATTTTCCTGAGGAAACTCATAAAGGGTGAAAACCTCTTATTCTTAGGATGTCAATCAAGCTCCAACTTTCATGTACATCACAGTCTTTGAGATCCAACTCAAATATGAGGCTACAACCTCTAATAGAAAGCTACAACTTGCAGAAAGCACCAAATCTCATATTTCTCTGGCACCAACTAGATGGAAGCACCAACTCCCAGGTTTCCCTAGCACCCACTAGACGGAAGAACCAACTCCCAGAATATCTTCTAGCACCAACTAGAATTTAGAGGACTGCAATCCTCCCTAGCACCACCCTACCACCCTGATTGAAACTTACAAAATTTTACTTACTTTCTCTGTCTCTGATATGGCCTATTACAACTCCATGTCTCCTCTGCCAACTTCATCTTCTATGCTCTATTCCGCTTATGCATCGTTCTACTTTTATGCTCTGCTCTTTTTCCTTATGCGCTCAACACCCCCCCTGTTCAACTTCTCTTTTTCCTTTTATGCTCTGTGTTGCCTCTGCCTTCTCTTCATTGTGCCATAGATATTCCATTCAGGTTATGCACTGCATATCTTCCTACCCACATGCATCACTATGGAAAAAACACACTGTCCTGCCTATTCTGTATGTCTTTCTCACGCCAAGTTCTTTGCCAAATCATCATAACAACTCTTCGTCTTCTCTGGTGGTTATACTGAATCTGTTCATCATTAGTGGTCGTTATCCAAATATTCCTTATCTTCTCTGGTAGTCGCAACTCTTCATCTTCTCTGTCAGTTACAACCAATCATTTTTGGCTTCTTTGGCTTCTAATCCCCTTCCTTCACATGGCCATCAGTGGTGACCATACGCCTAACCAATAGGCTCTTCATGACTCACGAATTCGGGAATCTTGGCATGAGACATCTCGATTCTCCCAAATCCTGATATCCGAAGTGGAGCCTAGAGAGTGCTAGCTCCTTCTTTCGATATGGCCTTTGGCGATGATCTCACATGACCACGTGATTGTGGGCATGGCCAAAGGTGGTTTGAGGGCTACCCGCTTTTCACCCTGTAATTCACTAGAGAGCTCCACATATGCCTTTGGTGATACCGTGGTTTTGATTGCAGCCCTCTCAAGCATGTTCGGGCCCCGTAATTGAGAATGACCATTGATCTCCAATCTCTTGGCGATGCCACTCGATCAACGACTACTATATGCCTTCCTTTCCTCCTTCCATGCGTGATCCTGAATCTCCACGATTCGTCGACACGTAGCTTCCTTCCAAATCAACAACTATGATTGATTTCATGATCCGGGCTTCGGGAGTTTCAACTCTCAAACCCTTCTTTCCTCTGTACATCAATCTTCTAGAGTTGACAATCCATTGATATGTGTCCCTCTCGGATTAATAGTCGAGATCTCCTTCGGGACTTCGGACTCCGGCGATTTCAAATCTCAATATTCTTGTTTCTTCTGACTGGATATATTCCAAAATGGAAGATCTGCTGACATATGTCTCGGTAAAATCATGAAGTTGGGTAACACTTTCGGGACAATCGGGTCTCCAAATTTCTAGCAGCAATTTTTCAGCCAAAGAAATGTTGTTTGGAATTTTTTCGGCCGAAAATTTGCACGTCAAATTTAACAACACCCTTGAAATTCGTGTACAATGTTTTTCAGATGAATTATTTTCCCGTGGTAAGCATATTTCATCCAAAATAATTTTCGGCCGAAACGTTTATTTTTAACGGATTCCATTAAAAACTAGGTTTCGGTCGAAAGAATATTTCAGCCGAAAACCTGAAAATGGGACTGTTTGTAGGAAACTGCAAATTCTCTCCATCTTACTTCATGTTTGGAGGTAGCAGACTTCTACAAATATTCATAATTTAGTTTCAAAATTGATACCAACATTTTTAAAATTGAATCTACTTTCATTGGGTATAACTTGTTTTCATTTTCATTGTTTTTATCTAATTTTATTTAATTTTATAAAAAAACCATTGCATAATATTTTTAGGTGAGAGTATTATTCAGTGAAATGAAAAATGCATATCTCTAAAAATACACAGTGGAAAATTATGGAAATTTTATATTCATAATTCTTAAACTGTGATCTTCAAAAGTGTATTTTTAGATTTTACTTTTAAGTAAAAATTAAGATAGATAAAAGGTGTAGAAAAACATGTGTTTAAAATCTGCAACGTTTTCATCTTGGTCAACTTCAAAAAATTCTAGAAATTATAATATTCATCCGTTAGATTCAAAATTATAGTCATAACAAAATAGATTCTTTGTAGATTGTTGCAATATATTTCATTTCTTAAAAACATAAGTTTAATAATAGATACATTGTTGTGGAAAACAATAACTCATTATCATTCCTTTCATGTTTAAGAAACATACTGTTAAAAAATTGTCAAATTAACATATCAAATCTTGATAAAAAAAAATTGAAAAAATAGTCATTGGAAATATAACAAAATTCTTCACAAGTTTTGTTTTTACTGTAAAGTGAAATTCTAAATAAATAAATAAATACTTTTTTATGACGGAAGTTGAAGAGATTGTGAAAATACAATTTTTTTTGTCATAAAACAAGAAAAAGTGTTACCCATCTTCATGATTTTACCCGTCCTCTTTAATCCAATGACTATCCTCCGCTCCGGGACTTCGCCCTTCGGCCTTCTCAGATTTCAATTTCTCCTCGCTCGACTTCCCTCCGAGCGTTTTACCTGGATCTTGCGATCTAGTGACACCTATCCTCTCACAAATCGACGACTCCCAGCTGCTTCGGCAATTTCAAACCTTTATCCTTCACGTTTTCCCAGAGTATTTCTGCCTCAATGCATAATCTTCTAACACGTACCCCTCCTAGCGATAAATGGACAGGGTCTTCGACATTTGGGAGTTCGAGACTCTGTCCCTCATGACTTCAGCTCTTCGGCCCTTTGGGCTTCGAGTATTTCAAATCTCAAAATGAAACCCTTCGAAGTGATTTCTCTAGAGCATAACCTCCTCACATCTTTAGACCCGAAACGAATGTTGTTTGTTGAACAAGATATTAGATCAACGACTCGATCTGTCTGTGATGCAGCTTTGCCTTGTATTAAATCCAACAGTTCTCCATCTTTTCTTATCCTATCCTTCCATTTATTTTGATCTAATGGTTGACGAAAATTCAGGTGATCAATATCTCAAATCTCGGCCCTTTCTTATCATGTCCTTCCACTTAAATCATTACGACAACTGACGAAAATTCAGATGATCGAATTCTCAATCGTTTTTCCCTGCTTATCCTATCCTTCCATTAATTCAATCTGGCGGTTTTTGGTCCTCTGCATCGGTGATCCAACGACCACTATCGCTCTTCCTTCTGAGATTCTGATCTCTCTGACTTAGAAGGTTTCTAAGTGTTCACGGGTCTCGACCTTTACTCCTCATGCGAGTTCGTCTCTTGGACCTCGTCTACACTTCTAGAAAATGCTATCTCTTCTGAGCTTTCCCGTCTTCTGCCCTCTCGAGGTTTGGTTCACTGCTATTCTTTCCATCAATGACAAGCACATTCTTCCTATAAACATGCCAAAAATATCCCCCTTTGGCATTGATGGCAACCCTGAAAGGCTGCACTATTCTAATTAGACCTCCAATTGTAGCATACAGACAACACCTTTTTCTACCCCTTTGACATCAATGTCAAAGAAAATAGAGAGTGAATCTATGCTCCCCCTGATCAGATATACTAGGAGCACTCTCCCCCTGATCAAATAGACTATTTTAACTTGATAACAGCGTCACGCCCAACTTCTAGCGTAGATACTCAAACAAAGCTTTTGCAAGCAGTTTAGTGAAGATATCAGCAATCTGATCTTTGGATGGAATATAATGCAAATAAACAACAGTGTTGGTTACCTATTCCCTCAAGAAGTGATACTTGATGGGTATATGCTTGGTCTTGGAGTGAAATACATGATTCTTTGACACACTAATGGTACTAGTATTATCACAATGAATTGGGATCGATGAATTATACTTTACCTCCAAGTCTGCAAGTGTTTGAATCATCCATAATAATTGGGTACAACAAGTGGTCGTTGCAATGTATTCATCTTCTGTAGTCGATAAGTAAATTGAACCTTGCTTCTTGCTCGACCATGCTACAAGAGAATCTCCTAAGAAGAATGCACCTCCACTCGTGCTTTTCCTTTCATTCATGTAGTTATCCCAATCAACATCTAAATAGACTGATAGTTGAAAATTTGGATTCCTAGGATACCATAGGCCATAGTTCAATGTTCCTTTCAAGTGTCTAAATATTCTTTTGACAGTTAACAAATGACTCTGTTTAGGTCCAGCCTGATACCTTCCTACCATTCCAACAACATGCATTATGTCTGGACGGGATGTTGTGATGTACAATAAGCTGCCTATCACAGACATATATGAACTCTGATCAACATCAGGTGAGTCATCATCCTTGCTTAACTTGCATCCAGTGACCATAGGTGTGCTCATAGGTGTAGAGTCTTCCATTTGAAACCTTTTCAATATTTTTCTTAGATATTTCTCTTGAAAAAGAAATATTCCTTCAGACCTCTGAGTAATTTTTAGACCAAGAAAAAATGAAAGTTTCCCTATCATAGACATTTCAAATTCACACTACATGGTAGAAGAAAACCATTGTACCAATGAAGCAATATTGCTTCCAAAGATGATGCCATCTACATAGACCAACACAATGAGCAAATCATTACCCTCTGTTTTGATATATAGATTGTTGTCAATTGTTCCTCTCTTGAGCCCTTTGTCTTGAATATACTTATCCAGTCTGTAATACCAGGCACGAGGAGCTTGTTTCAACCCATATAATCCTTTCTTCATTTTGCAGACAAAGTCAGGGTTATATGACAGTTGGAAAACCTATGGTTGTTCCATATGGACTTCTTCTTTTAGATATCCATTTAGAAAATCTGACTTGACATCCATTTGATAGACTTTAAACTGTTTATGACAAGCATAGGCAAGAAACATTCTAATAGTTTCTAATCTTGCTACGGGTGAAAATGTTTCATCAAAATCTAGTTCTTCTATTTGAGCATATCCTTTGTAGACCAATCTAGCCTTATTTCTTACAATGTTTCCTTGCTCATTCATCTTGTTTTTGTAGACCCATTTGGATCCTATTACATTTTTATTTGTTGTCCTAGGAACGAGTTCCCAAGTGTCATTCTTTTCAATCTGGTCTAGTTCCTCATTCATTGATTTTAACCAATTTATGTCTTTACTGGCTTCATTAAATTTCTTAGGTTCCACCATGGATATGAAGGCTATATGTGATTTCTCGGTGTCTTTGATTATCCTTATCCTGGTTTGTTCACCTTTGTCTTTCTCACCAATTATCTGACTTTCAGGATGATTCTTTTGAGTAATTCTGGAGGAAGGATTTGATGTTGATTGTTGTCCTGACTCTTCTTGTCTAGTTGTCTCTTCTCCACCTGATTCATCATCTTCTTGTGACTCTGAGATTTGTTGTTCTTTATTTTCATTATTCTCATCATATTTTTCATCTAGCTTAGTGTTTATTCTCTATTGATCTTTTATAGGAGCTTCTTCATCAATTCGAACATCAATACAGTCTACTAATTTATGCATTCTTTTGTTAAAGCATATGTATCCTTTACTGTTCATTTCATATCCTAAGAAGATACCTTCATCAAATCTACTATCAAATTTGACCAGATGATCATCATTATTCTTGATGTATCATTTACTCCCAAATACTTTGAAATGCTTGATTGATGCAGGTCGACCAAACCACAACTCATAGGGAGTTTTATCATTGTTCGGCCTTAGATGCGCTTTGTTTAGAATATGAACAACTTTGTGAACAACCTCCACCCAGAAGTTTTGTGAAATGTCCCTTTCACTCATCATAGCCCTTGCCATATGCTGAACTGATCTATTTTGGCGTTCTACAACTCCATTTTGTTGAGGAGTACCTGGAATAGTATATTCTCTTTTAATTCCATGTCTTTCACAAAATTATTTGAAGTCTCCTGGCAGAAACTCCCCTCCCATGTGTGAGCGAATTTCCTTTAACTTATTTTCTGTCTGATTCTCAGCTAACGCCTTAAACTTTTTGAACTTCTCAAACTCATCAGATTTTTCTCTCTGAAAGGAAACCCACGTAAGTCTGGAGAAGTCATCAATGACTAGCATAAAGTAACGTTCTCCTCCAATACCTTCCTTTCACGATGGTCCACACAGATCCATATGAACAATTTGAAGTGGTTTCTATGAATATTCGAAACTCTTTGATTTGAATTGAGCATGAATCAGCTTCCCCATTTAACAAGATTCACATACAAATTTCTTAGGCTTAGATATTCTTGGAAGGTCTTTCACAACACCTTCATTATTCAGTTTGACAATATGATCAAAATTCAGGTGTCCAAGCCTTATGTTCCATAACCAACTTTCATCAAATTTTCTTAAATGACATTTCTCCTTATCTTCCTTCAGAACATATACATTGTTTTCGTTTCTAACCCCTTTTGCAATCATCTCTCCTGTGTTTACTGTCTTTATTTTACAATTCTTGGTAGTGAAAGTGACTTCACATCCCCTGTCACATATATGACTGGAACTAAGAAGATTATGCTTTAAACCATCAACAAATAATACATCTTGAGATTTGCTTCTTCCATTACTTAAGCTTACTAGACCTTTACCTTTGATCTTTCCTGGAGAATCATTTCCAGAGGTCACACTCCCTAATTTATTTTCTTTGAGTGATAGGAACTTACTTTTGTCACCTATCATATGACTGGGTCATCTATTGTCAATATACCAGGGGTCTTTTTGTCTTTGAGATGACAACACTAATCCACACTTGTTATCTTCATTCTTCTTCCAAACCTTAACGTTTTCATCTATGTGATTTGAATCTGGCTTATATTTCTTTAAGAGACAATCTATATCTTTATGTCCATAATTATGGTAGATGTAACATTCTGGTTCATTGAATAAAGGATCATAACGATTGTTATGCTTAATCTGTATCTTTTTCCCAGCCATCACATGATTTGCAGTCTATGGTTGTTTGTTACTTGGTTGTCTCATTATTTGTTGTGGCAAGTATTTATTCCTTGGTTGTCTTGATTGCTCATGTATAAATCTTAAAGAACAATCTACAGCTTTGTGGCCAAAGTTAGAGCAGTAAAAAAAATATCCATAGAAAAAATCTTTAATCCTGGGAAATGGTTGTCTTCTTTGAGCAGGTCGATTTCTTCCATGCTAATGATTTCCTTGAGCAGAGGGTGTATTATTTCTTTGTTCTACACATTCAGTTATGGTATCTTTTCCTTCACTCCTCCTTAGCAGTTGATTCTCTTCCTTTGTTTCTGCAGGTTTGTTGTTGTCAATGGTTGTAGATTTGACAAACTTGATGGATTCTTTTTTTCTTGGCTGACCACTAATTGATCCCTCTTCATAACCCAAACCAGTTTTCAACTTTGAATTCCTTTGTTGATTCAGAATGGAGGCTAATCCTTCTGAGGCTTTAATACTTGTCATATTTTGATGATATAAGGCCTGAAATTTCTCTAGTTCTTTTCTGATAGTCACTACTTCAGCTTCCAATTTTTCACCTTTTGTTTTGGCTTCCTTCAATTATTGTTTGAGGATGTCTTTGATATTCTTAGCTTCTTCTAGCTTAAACTTCAACATATCAATTTCTTCATATGGTTCCTTGCATGTTTTCTCATACCTAAGCAGTAACTGCCTTTGTTTTCTTTTCTTTTCTTTTCTCTGAGTCTATCAATATCTTCCATGGCACTAACAAGTTCTCCTTCAAGATCTACTACTGCTTCACAATTAGCGAACTCACTTCCTGTATCTTCAGTGTTTAGATCTTCTAAAGATATTAGCATGATATCATTTATTTTATCTTCAATAGAATATTCATTGCTTTCATCATCTGAGGGATCATCATCATTGTTTACACAAAGGATTTTCTTCTTAAAATTATTCTCTTTATAGGCCTTCTTGTGTTTGTGCTTCTCTTCATCGTCATATGTCTGATCCTTTCTTTTGTGAGGACACTTATATGCAAAATAAACTATCTTACCAAGTTGAAACATTTGAAGGGCAGTTTACCTTTGTATTTGCCTGATCCTTTCTTCAGTCTTCTCACAAAATTTGCTTCAATCTCATCTATATCGGAGTCTATGTTTTTATCTACTTTAAAAGATGCCTCTCTTGTAGTGGATTTACCTTTGGTGATTCTCATTTCATAATCAGTTAGGGTTCCAAGAAGTTGATCTAGTGTCAATGTTTTGAGATCATTTATTTCCTCTATAACAGAGACCTTTGAATTAAATCTATCAGGAAGAGATCTTAATATTTTCTGGACTGGAAACGATTTAGCTATCGTTTCACCTAGGCCTTTCATAGTGTTGACAAGTTCTTATATACATAAGAAGTACTTACTGATAGTTTTGTCTTCATCCATATTTAACTGCTCAAATTTCAATCTATGAGTCTGAAGTTTTGCGTCTTTCATCTTTTCATTACCTTCATAACTACTTATCGGCTTGTCCCACATAAATTTTGTTGAATCACGGTGCATGACTTTGACAAACTTGGCTTCAACAAGTCCACTGTTACACATTATTTTGGTCACCCTGATGATGATTACATAAACATGTGTTCAAGTTCCCAATATAATCTTTTTCCTGAGAAAAGCAACCTCTTTCCACCCTTGAAAGATGTATTTTTGGAAGGCCGCCGCGGGAAGCTCCATTTTGCATTATAGCTAGTCAGCGGGATTTTCGTAGGTTGTTGTATGGGCAGGTCATAGCGGTGCTTTAAAACTAAAAGAGGAAAGAAGTTCTAGCAGCTTCTAGAAGTGGAATCTTCTGGAAATATGAGGTGGCGTCCGTATGGTTATGATCCTACTGATTTCTCTGATTTGATGGGATCATCTTCATCTCTTTAACCACTTCAACTTCTCCTATATAATGATAGGCTTCTCATGGAAAGGGTTAGAGGTACAAGAATAAATAAGCATAGAGACTGAAGAGAGAATAGATTGAAGTCTGTGTGAAGAATCCTATTTCAAACAATGCTCCAGGTCTCCATTCATCTACCAAGTTTTTGAGAGGAATCTTCATGCAAATATCAGAGCAAATGTATGTGTGTGTCAAAACGAAGGGCCACTGAAAGAGAACTTGCGACATCAAGGAAATTCGGTTGTATCTTCTACCTTTCATTAATATAATACGGTGGCATGTCTCTTTCCCATAAAATGATTGATATTTTATTACATGACTCCTTGATCACGTGTTTAGGTCGTCATTAAATTTCGCTATTGTTGCTTTCACATTGGTTGATTTGTGTTATTACAGATCTGATCTCATAGGAGGAGTGGAGCAAAGAAGGATCAACAAAGATATAAGGAAGTGATTCATAAGGTACGTTATCTATTCCTCCTTTGGTAATTAAATTCAATGATCGTAATCTAGGGAAAGCATATTTTTCCATCTTGTTTTGTTCTAGATCCAGGTGGATCTAGGGGGATTAGTTCATGTCTACATCTACCGATTTGCCCGTTAACAAAATTGGCGAATCCACTGGGGAAATTGCAACTTGATTGTGGTTTTTCATTGGCCATTTGATTATAGCCTATCTTTTACATTCTGTTTTAGTCTCTGAGTCTATGGGAGATCCAATTAGACTCACTGGATTTAAAATTTTCCTGAGACCCTTTGTCTTTTTCCAAAATTTTCTATTTTATGAAACGCGTCTGCACTTCACCCTATTGGTAGCCCGCGAAAAATTTCCATTTCCGCACCCTGGTGGTTTGTTTCAGTGTGGGATTTCTGCGGCCTGCATGACTATTGGCCTGCGGAAATCACTCATTTCTGCACTGCATTATACTGCCTGCCCGCGGCAGCATTTGAAATTTTTTTTGGATTGGGTCTTGACCTCTACTATTACCCAGTTTCTGTCTCAGTCAGCTGGAAAGGGATTTTGATACCAGTTCTTGACTGCTTATGATTGTCCCTATTTGATCTTAATTGATTTCGAAGATCAAACGCCTCTCTTTTGATCTTTTTTTTATCGTTGTTTTTATCGACAAGGATTTAATCTTTGGACTCGTGTCCGAGTGCTTGCTCGATCAAAGATTTTGTTTTGGGTTTGTATTTATAAGTTGATTGCATCTTCTGGATTGCTTAATGATTAGAATAACATTTCTTGTTCACATTTGGAGAAACCTTTTCTTGTCATTTTGTGTTTTTATCTTCATTGAAAGATTGATTTGGGTGCGTGTTGAGTGTTTTATTTTCAATGGTTTCTTACCTTTTCTTAATTCCATCCCTATTATCAGTTTCTAAAAAAAAAAAAAAAATTAAGTCTTGTAAGCAATCATTTATTCGAAAAATATTGGTGTTTGAAATATTGAAAGAGAACGAATAGTGAAATTACATTGTTAATGATTGTTTGGTACCACATTTAAAAAGGGAATTGTACATCGTTGTTTGCATTATTCCAGAAAAATTATTTTCCCTGCTGTAGATAGAATTCGTCGAACGAAAGTTTACATCATTCATTTCTATTTATGCATTGTTGGGTCAAAGTCTTACACACATTGGTTTCATTCTCGTCTCCCTCTTGAGTGACAACAACCTTTAATAATATTGTGAAACTTTAAAATTAAACTAGTAACATTTTCTAGGGCTCTTTTACACCAACATTAGCTAGGCTAGAGCTTTGGAATAGGCAGTGAGACACATTCTCCAAAGCACAAAACACACAATAGTATCTTGTGATAGGGAGTGTCAAATTCCATTTGCAACATTTTGTCCTGGGAATCCTTCTCACACAAGGGTCAAACCTAAGGTCGCATTGAGATTGACAGAGTTACTCACCTTGCTTTGTTGATCTCAGTGTAGATATTGTACGTATTATGGGGGTCACTTGAAGGTATACCCATAATGATGAGTGGAAGCCTCTCAAGTTGATTTCGGGCTAGATACCATGCCCTTGTGTGTGGATCAGACTGTCGATTGTTTCCCCAGGCATCATTGGTGTTTGTGGCAACTTTAGTAGCCTATATTCTTAGAGTCTTACACAAGGTGACTGTGGAGGGGTAAGTCTTCACAGTACCTGGAATCGACGTTGGCCAGACTCACTCAAGCTCCTTAGAGGGTATACCCATGATTATGTGTGGGAGCTTGCACCAGGGTGTAAGTCCATTAAGCAGGTCATCAATGTAAATTTTCCACCCTAGCCCAGCCCCTTCTTCTCTTGACGTCGCGACGTTGGATTTCATCACTACCTAGTGACTTCGGAATAGGAAGGTCTTGTTTGCTTGGTTTTGATTCCTAGATTTTACTAGTGTGTGTTGTTTGTTTCCATAAGTTGGCCATTGAGTTTCTTGTGTAAAATATTTAGCTCCACCAACATTGACCCTCCACGCCGCTCACGTAGAATGCAAGGACTACCCCCAGAAGATTTGGGAGGTTCTCAACCCTTGCCTACCAACCCACTAGAGGAATCTCCTCAATAGAGTGAGGTCCAAGACACCGCCACTCCATGAGTGGAAGGTTCTGATTCTCTAGAGACTTCTCGAATTCCTCACGGTTCCAAGAGACGTATTCTTCGGGTAAATTCTTCCGGAGATATTATTGTTGAAACTTCTGGAGTACCAACTAGATCGTTCATAGGCATTGAAGGTCAGGATCCTTTTTGGTCTCCTCACATTCCGACACAGGATCTTTTCGGCCCCGACACAAGTGTCGATATATTCGTTGAGTACGAGTTGCCCGAAACATCTGATATAGAACGTAATCTCATTACGACTGCCTATCTGTTCGGTGGTTCTGACACCCCATCAACAGATCCCAACTCGACCATCCCCCTTCAGACGCCTCATTATACAATGCCCCCAAATACTACGACTATTCCCACCAGGAATACAATGGCTAGCCAAGCCCCCATTGGCACGTCGCTTTTTCCTAGAATCACCCCAACACTTCCCCCTGGATATCATGCGTTGAATGCTTCTATTCCCATTCCTACCCAAGTCCCATCCGAAACTACTGGAGTTTCCACTCCTTCTAGGCACAATCTTGTTCCTAGTTTTATTCTGACACTTCCTCGGCCCCCTTCCAGAGGGTCTCTTCCATACCTTATCAGAGGAACTGACCCTAGTGGCACCACCTAGTCTTTCACACCTAATTACTAGATTCCTGTTGGTGGACAATTTCACCTTGGAGGCCAAACGTAACCCCCGACTGGAGGGAAATCCCCACCTACCCCAGCCTAGGGACAGAACATACCTACAGCCTTGGCCTAGTATTGGAACTATCTTACCCAAAATAATCCTCAACCGACTGGGGGGAAACAACCTCAAGCTAGCTCTTTCATACCCCCTAGTACAGGCCAACCATATCGAGGTCCGTCCAATCCCATTTGGGGCCCGAACGCTTGACCCAATGTCCCTGCTCAAGGGAACAACCCTATAGGTTACATGCCTTTGCACCAACAATCGAATCTGCCCGGATCTTCACATTATATGCAAATTTCTTATGGTCCTACTGGTATACCTACGGGACTTCCTCCCCAAAGTCACCAGCACCCCCAGGTGAATAGACAGTTACCCTTCTTAGCCACCCTGGACCTCCCTGATCTATCTAAAATTTTAAATGATCCTATGAGTCACTCTCCTCAATGGCTCATTATACTGGGCAAACTACCATCCAACATTCCTAAGTTTGATGGTAAACTGGGAGAGGACCTGAACAATCATGTAATGACTTTCCACCTTTGGTGTTCATCCAACTCTTTGATGGATGAATCTATTCGATTATGTCTTTTTCAGCAAACTCTCACGAGTTCAGCCGTGAAGTGGTATATATAATTACCATGAGGCTTCTTCACTGACTTTAACACCCTCGCCATGGCTTTCCTCACCCACTACTAGTTACTGATCCATTACGAAACGGGAACCAAAATTTTGAGTTCTTTCAAACAAACCAAAGCCACTCATATCTCTAATAACATTCATGAGTGGCATCGGAGACGACATCTAATCAAACTCAAGCTTCCCAATCAGTTACTAGCAGAGTGGTTCATGAAATCATTCGTGAATGACATCACTCGTGACATCACCATGGGTGGAGTTGTCACAGAAGAACAGACGATCATTCGTGCTCAATACCTTGACCTCGTTTACTCACAAATGGGTACTCTTTACGATTTACTCCCTAATGCACATCTTCCTTCTACTACCTCTACTTCAACTACTCTTGCTGCCTCTCATGCAGCTGATGGTGTGATTGGCACTTTCCATGCCCAACCCCACTCCGCACAAACCTCTACCACCAACCCCAAGTTTGTTGCTTCTAATGTTAAACATGCTCTGTCTCCTACTCCTCACGCCGGAAATACTTCTGAGGTGACCTATGTTCAATCTACCCCTGCTGGAAAGAATAAATCCAAAAAAGGGAAGGGTAAGAATAAGGAGGATAAAAATAATCCGCAATATGAAAAGACCAAAACACAACCTGTTGGCGATAAGGATAAGCGCAAACCCTGATACCCTTGTCTTATCTGTGGTGATGATCACTACACTAAGGATTGTCCAAGACGAGCCAAAGTTACTAAGTTTCTTCAAGGGACCCCGAAACCACCTACACCGACCATGTTGTCACAACCCTTCCCTTCTCAACAACAGGCCCAATTGGTCATTCATGGCCAACTTTCCCCCTCCACTATTTCTTATGTCCTAATGTGTAATGGTGATTCAAAGAAGAATGACATCATACTTACCACTCGAGCCAAAGATTATTCTTCCTCCAAGGAGAAAGTTGATGAAATACCACCTTCATTGGTCCAACCATCTCCCTTGGCTCCACCTACCAACGGTCCTCTTCATCTCGAACGATCGAGCCTAGATACAGTTCTTCGCCCTTCCCCAAAGGGTGTTGTTCGAAAGTCTGCTTTCAATCCTCATGCGTGTGTTGCCCAGAACTACAGTATTGTAGAGAATATGGCTCAAGCACCATCTGCGATGTCAACCCTCGAAGTCCTTCAGAGTTGTCCTACACAACGAAAGGCACTGTTGAAATCTATTGGTGGAATTGATCCTATAGATACGAATTTAATAATTTTTGACTTGGAAGATCACATTCCAAGGCTACCCCCTCAGCTCATGTTTCAAATACAAGATGTTATCGGCGACAAGAACATTTGTAGAATAGTTATCGACGAGGGTGCCTTGACGTGTGTCATGTCTGTCGCTTTTTGGAAAGCCATCGACTCTCCTCCCTTAACTAAATCACACAACACTCTCAAAGCCTTTAATGGCTCTAGATTTAAACCTTACGATGTCCTCCCCTTGTTGCCCATCATGTTAGAAGGAAAATCGGTCAGTGTAGAAGTTGAGGTCTTTGATGCACCTCTTAATTACAACCTTTTACTCGGCCACAGCTGGATTGATTCCATGCGTTCAGTTGTGTCCACTCTTTTCTATGTCGTACGTTTTCCACATCAAGGAAAAGTGATTACGGTGGACCAATTGGCCTTCTTTAACTATGATACATGTACCAACAGCGTACCTTTCATTGCAAAGACCCCACCTGGGTATGATAATGTCGGTGTGGGTCTTCTAAAATATTCCGCTCTGATGGGTACTTTCCCCATCCCACCACCCGACGTTCCACCTCCTTTGGTTGCCTCAATTAACATGATCTCCACCTTTTTCTGTGAAACTTCTGTGTCTTCTGACCCGTGGGTAGTACCTGCACCCAGTCATTATCTTCGCTACGATAACCAGATGCCCTTGAGTCCGGTTGAATCTGCTTACCAATTCATTCAATCGACATCCCCCTATACCACCTCTCTTGTTGATTCATCTCTTGATCCTTTTCACTTGATTTTTCCCACAAATGAGATGATTATGTCAGTTATGTTCATGGAGGAAACTCCTTGGGATGATGGACACCATTGCTCCATTCTCTTCCTAGAACAACACACCCTCAAGAGTTACCAACGGATTTCGACTCTGTCGACTATTGTCATTATTACTTTGGTTTCTGACTCCACCCACGATGTGTTATACGAAGGGAAATTAAGCAACATTTCACCCACCATCCCCCTCGACATCTCTATCAAACCTGGAGTTGTTTAAAATGTGCACATCGGAGCTTCGTGTTCCACTGATTAAGTTGCCACATATACATCCCTTTTTCAAGAATTTTGTGGCATCTTCGCATGGAGCTATGAAGAGATGCTTGGTATTGACCATGATATTGTTGTACACGAAATCAAGACATACCCGAGCACTAAATCCATCCGACAAAGACTTCGCTCGGTCCACCCCCGCAAAGCAGCCACTATCAAGCTGGAAGTCAAGAAACTTCTTAAAGATGGATTTATTTATCCCGTGGATTTAACTGATTGGGTATCCAATCTCATTCCAGTTAACAAGAAACAAGGTATGATCCGCGTCTGCATTGATTACAAGGACATTAATAAAGCTTGTCCTAAAGACAACTTTCCCACCCCCTTCGTCGACCAGATTATTGAAGATTGTGCCGGGAGTGAAATATTCTCTTTGATGGTTTCTTTGGATATAATCAAATCAACATCATGCCCACGGATCAACATAAAACCGCTTTTATCTATCCTTGGGACACTTTTGCCTACCGGAAATTACCCTTCGGTTTAAAGAACGTCGACGCGACTTTTCAACGTGCCATGTCTTATTCCTTTCATGATATAAAGAACATTGTCCAACCATATCTAGATGACCTACCGGCCCATTCCATGCGTCGCGTTGATCATCCGGCACACCTCCGAGCCATTTTCCTTCGCTGTCGGTTCTATTGTATACGATTAAACCCACACAAATGTGTTTTTTGTGTGGAGTCTGGCCGACTCTTAGGCTTTATTGTGTCACGTCAAGGGATCCGGGTAGATCTTTTGAAGGTTGAGGCCATTCTCAATCTCCCTCCCCCTTCTTCACTTCGCCATCTACAAAGTTTGCAAGGGAAGGCAAACTTTCTACGTTGTTTTATCCTGAACTACGTTGAGTTAACGCTCGGATTTACTCGACTTCTAAATAAAGGCTCTAAATTTGTATGGGACACCAACAAAGCCTTCGACACTTTGAAATTGACTTTAACCCACACCCCACTACTTTTCCTGCCCGATTATAGTCAAGATTATTTCCTTTATCTCATTGCTTCAAATTTGACCATCGCCATGGTTCTGGTCAAAGAGGACGAATCTCACGACGAACATGTCAAATATTATTTGATTCGAAGTCTCACGACTATCGAAGCCAAGTATTTACATTTTGAAAAACTAGCCTTGGCAGTTGTTCAAGCTTTCCAACATTTCCGACACTATATCCTTTTACGCAAGACCACCATGATTTTCAATTGAAACCCTATGCAACACATTCTTACACGCCAGTTTCTAGGGGGAAAATACTCCAAATGTATTGTGATACACCAGGAGTTTGACTTAGAGTTTGAATGTGCTAATTCTAAGAAATCCTTGGTGTTTGCCGAATTGATATGCGACCTTTCCTGTCCTGAGACGAAAAATGTAGCAGAGGATTCATTACCTGATGAATCCCTTTTTCTGATCAGTTCCGATGACCTTTGGTATGGAGATATCATTATATATCTCCAGACTCAAACTTTCCAGCCCAATTTGTCTAGTACTGACCATCGTCGCATACATTACCAAGCCCGTCAATATATCATCCTTGGTGATACTCTTTATCGCCATGGAGTTGACTCCGTTTTTCGACGATGTATCACATATGATGAGGCTGAAAAAGATTTGAATGGATGCCATTCTGGAGCATGTGGTGGTCACATGTCTGGGTATGCTACTGCCCAAAATATCTTACGAGCTGGATATTTTTGGCCTTCTTTATAAAAAGATTGTATTATCGTCATCCAAAAATGCCACACTTGCCAAACATACAACAACAAAATAATATCTCACCCCGCTCCCTTACATCCTGTATTTTCCATTGGACCTTTCACTAAAGGGGGTATCGATTTCATGACATGTAACCCTCACTTGGCCGAGGGGCATGGGTACATTATTGTAGCCATAGATTATTTCACGAAATGGGCCGAGGCGATGCCTACATTCGATAACACGGGAAAAACAGCAGCCCTATTCATCTTCAATCACATTATTACACGATTCAGAATCCCATAGGCTATCGTCACCGATCAAGGTAGCCACTTCTAAAACTTTATGATGTCTGAGCTTACGGAAAATTTGGGTCTTCGACATGAAAACTCAACCCCCTCCTATCCACAGGCCAATGGCCAAGTCGAAGCAATAAACAAAGTACTTATTACCATGCTTCGACGAATTATCGAAATTCACAAAACAAGTTGGCACACAATGTTGTTCTCGGCATTGTGGGCCTATCGGACATCCATAAAGTCAGCCACAGGGTTTACACCCTTCCAATTAGTGTATGGTTTAGAAGTTGTTCTACCGATTGAATGTGAAATTTCATCGTTAAAACTAGTCGTCCAACTTCTCCCAAACACCTCTGCTGAGGAGGAACGTCTGTTGTATCTTACGCAATTGGAAGAAACCCGCCGCGATGCCACCCTAGTTATTGAAACCTAGAAGAAATGTGTAAAATCCCGATATGAAAAACATGTCAAGCCACACATGTTTTCTGAAGGAGATCTAGTTATCCTCTATGAACAAGATCGTGATTTGATAGGAGCCGGAAAATTTGAGGCTATGTGGCGAGGCCCTTATATTGTTAAAAGAGTGTTAGAGAAGGGAGCATACGAGTTAGTAGATTACGATGACACTCCTTTGAGTGAACCCAAAAATGGGCTTTACTTGAAGAAATACTACGCTTAGCCTGTCTCTGCATAAGCACTTGTATTTTTACTATATCATACTCTTGTGTGTTACTTTAGTGTGTTTTTTCTATTTTACTTTTACTCCTGACTACTTACCCTGCATTGTGTTTGGTCTCCAGATGTCGGTGTTATCACTACCTTACATTGGCTTCACCGATGGTGCTAGTCGTAGTACCCAGAATTTAGCTTCTGTTTCTTGGGCAATTTATGCACCCTCAAATGAACTTGTTTGTCTACAAGGTGTTTGCCTCGGTCGAGTGACCAATAATATCGCGGAGTATAGCACGGTCATTGAATTATTGACTAGTGTTATTTTGCTTGGGATTCGTCGCTTCATTATACGACTTGATTCACAGCTAATAGTTCTATAGTTAAACAATGACTATAATATCCAAAGCCCTACTCTACTACGGGTATATTTACGAATCTGCCTCTTAGAACGTCATTTTGATTATATTGAATATCAACACATTCCTAGATGTCTAAATACATTAAATGATGCTCTAGCTAATTATGTATTAGACAAACATTTGAGACATTTGTAATTCCAATCACATTTCACATATTGTACAAAGAGCAGAGTAAATTGGTAAAAGCCTCGTGTGTGTGTGTGTGTGTGTGTGTGTGTGTGTGTGTGTGTGTGTGTGTATAATGTTTAAAAAAAGAGTTTTCATCCGAAGATCAAAATATCAAAATATAGAGTCCATGGCCCCTACAAAATGGCCTCATGGATGCCTCTCACGATAACATACTACTTCTCTCGCTACCCTACGTAGTAATCGACTAAGTGAGTTGGATATAACTACAGTATGGCGTTGATAACGCCTTGGGATCTCCACGATGGATATATCAGGGATGTCTGCCATCAAGCCTTCCAGGTTCTTCTCTATCGCATCATAATCCTTGGAATCCCATCCAGCCACTACAAGTGCCTCTCCTCGCCTATGAATAGGAGAAGACCCCGGGGGTCGATGTGGCCCTACATCTGCATGATCAAAAAAAATCTATTAGTCTTTCGATTGGAAACAAAAAAACATTAAATATTTTTAAAACTCCTAAAAACATTGTAAAAACGCAAATGCCTTTCTTACCTAGATCTCCCCACTGAGATCCCTCAGGGAGAACCAAATCTGGATCACCCCGAAAGTCTAGACCAGCATAAGCATAATCATCAATCATCAGGGTTTGCGGTCCCAACCAATTGAAGAATGCATCATCATTCTTCACAATCCGGCCCGCCACATGCTGTGTCATCAGATCACACCATCTTTTCATTCGTGGGTCTCTCGGGGCTGGTATTCCCCATTCCACCTGCAGGTGTAGGTGTGGAACTCTTTCGAGGAAGAAAGATACTAAAATAGACCCATAACTGAACTGTTTGAGGTCCTCGTTCTTGCTTTTCGTGAGTTGAGTTTTCATGCTACGTAATAGACCGTCACACCAATTGAATACTCGAGGCTCCAAGCATTCAATAGCATATTCGAAGTAACTTTGGAGTGTCATGTGTGGCGAAGCACTCACTTCCATCCATGCAACAGTAAACAAGATGGTCCTGAGGGTCAAATCTCTTACAACTCGGATTGCTAATTTTCCTTTACGTCTTTCAGCGTCAGGTTAACAATGCTCACGAATGTACTCACTCATGGACAATCCACCACCTCGACCACCTGTCAAAGTCACGCGTGCCCCACTACGTGACAACTCTATCAAGAAATAAATATCCTCAATATCCAAAGAGAGGACATGAACACCCACGTGGAACACTTGTTGTTCTGAATCCCACATATGAACCAGATATTCTAGTAATCTTTGTTGGGCTCTCATGCCCTGAACTTTGAAGAATTTTAATAGACCACATTACCGGAGGGAATTCATGGTCCTCAGATCATTTAAATCCATGAGATCGTTTTCTTTGTGCTCACATTCCCTCCATTCCAACATCTTTGTAAGCAAATACCTGCATGGGAAACATAGAAGATCTTTAGCACACCTTTTGAACATTTTTTGGGATTTTTATTGAGTCAACGTTCACTTTTCTTTTTAGTTTTTCGGCCACTGCGAAAAAAATTCAAATACAGTGCGGAATTTACGCGAGTGCGCCTTAACGCACCTGCGAAAATCGTTGGTTTTCACAGGGCCCGTTATAGGCCACTCGCGGCGGCCCCAGCGCACGACTAGCAGTCCCAAATCATCAAAAAATCTTGATTTTTTACCATCAAAAACAAAAATTAATCCGTTAAAAATATAGAAGATGAGATGCTTACCTCTTTTATGCAATCCGTTTGTGGAATGATCCCCTGTAGCCTCCACAACCCATCACCGAAGTTGAGGTAAAAAACAAGGGTTTTTGGTAAGTTTTTGACCAAGTGAAAATAAAATGGTGAAAAAGACTTTTTGCTTCTATTTATTACTTTTTTATCATTTTTTCCAATATTTTGTTTTATATAAATACATTTTAGTTAGAAACCCATTAACTCTAAAGGTCTTGTAAGTTTTTTGTTCCTTGCAGGAAGAAATTTAGGACTTTGGACAACGAATTATGGACAGTTTGTATGATTTATTCTATTTTTGTCTCATGTACAACTACTTTTTAAGGTTTTTAAAAAAAACCTCGAGCATAGTCTTTGGTCGTTCTCAGGATCGAAAACCAATGAGAATGTAAACGAGTATACTTTTGTCATATTTTCGTACTCGTCATGGTAACATGAAAATAATGAAACCTATGGAGAATTCTTTAAGCTATTTTCATGCTCCTTAAAAACAAAAATATTGTCAAGCGACCTTGTTCTTTTCACGCTCGTAAAAGTATTTGAAGAAAACGTTTGGTCGGTGATAGTTTATCACTTTTTCAGTCCTGTTGAACTATTCTATGAAAAAGGAATTGAGATATTTCTCTTTTAAGTGTTTTTCCAGACTCTATAATCATGAAAAACCTTCGAGTTTTCTATCTTTGGACTCATTAAACAAACATCGACAGGCCCATATGGGACCAAACCACTCCTTCTTAGGGTTCGTTAAATGTACTCCAAGGGACTCGTCTGACAGATGATCTTAAATTGACAAGCATATGTTATCCTCCTCAATCTTTTGTAAAAATAAAGATGTACTCGCCAGAAATGGTGGGGGGGGATTTGGGAAAGGAATGTGTCTCTGTATCTGTATTAATGGCAGTAAGCGTCGCTCTTGAACATGACGCCCCTCTTCATCATTTGAATCTGGGTTGGGTAATCCGTTTGTCTCTTGTCTGACCTTCTGCAAGTTCATATCTTGGGTCGTCTTTGAGTCAATACTACCGATATCATTGTCGTGTCATTCATATGTTCAAGAGAAGTTCAACCGAAACCTTTTATCGAGTCGACCATCTGCAATTGTCCATACTTACCATGTCAGCCTTCCATGTGTCAGTCCCAGGTCACATATGTATTTTTCTCTATCCTAAATCTGTTACTTATTTCATGTCATTGATGGGAGATACATCAAGGCCCTCTTGTGACGATCCTTTTCATGTCAACTTCGTCTCATTATCCAGGAAAAAGGCGTAGAAAATATTTAGTACCTTAGAGCCTGCATGCCTCAATGGCAGGTTCTTCGCTTTCGACAGTGGATCTACATCATTGATCCCTGATCGAGAGATTATATCAAGTGTTTGACTACAACTCATTCATTCACACTTGTTGTATTGTACTGGGGTACCTTGGGAGTCATTGACATCAATGGTGATTTCCCTCGCACTTGTTAATGGTTTTCATTAATGACTGGTAATCAAGTGGTTTCTATTCACGTTTGACTTCAACATCTGTAATCATGTGACTAGAATCATACTAATAGACGATGGATTGAAGACCCTGGACTTCATCATTTTTTGGTCCAGGTTGCAAAGGAGTATCTGTGATTTGTTTTGACACATAGATCCACTTTGTATGTTTCATGGCTATGTTCATACTTGAGTTTTTCATGCATGGATCCACAGTGTATTCCCAGTGGCTACACAAAATCTTGGTGACATGGATCTGTTAGAATATGAAAGATGTGTGCTCATTTTACCATTGACAATACCCTTGTCACCCAACCATAGGCTAAAGCCACCCTCCGAGCAACTTAACCTTGACAGAGAATCATTCTAGAAGCAAACCCCAGGCTAGATAGCCAAACAAAAGGTAGTGCACCTTTCCCCAAGGATAGCGCACCAACAAGAGCTAATCAGATAGTCCAAACCCTAGCCAAGAGATAGTCCAAGCCAAAACGTAACTGCTAGTTGCAGCAACTACACCAGCAACTCTCCTCCAAACCTGCGCACAATAATGCAACTGCACTGCGCAGAACCGACTCTCTGTAACTTCTGGGATGTGTCAAATGAGAGACTGGCACCCTGTATTTATAGTGGTTCTGGAAGACTTACTGGGGCCGACTTCTCCTTCTGGGTACATGTCTGTTCAATATATTATTATTATTTATGGTCGACTTCTTCTCTTGGAGGATAATAACCTAATATAAATTATCTTCTTGAGACGACAAGTCTTCTAAGGTTATTAGCCAACTCATTAGGGTTTCTTTTTGCTTTCCAGAGTATTCTATTCTCGTCAGGTTCACACGTGGAGGTAAATACCTCCCGCAGCTACCATAATATCAACACTCCTTCCTAGCTAGGGAGGTATTACAGGTAATGGTCTTGAGCACAAAAACATACCTTTCACCCGGTAGCATCAACATAGTCGTCTAGACTATCTTATGACTAGATCATGAGCACCATCATCACCATAAGTGTCATTAGGTGCATAATCTCTCGAAACCATACTCTATCTGAGTAATTAGACATGATGCTCACTCCACAGAGTGATACAAAAACCATTCTTCTAATCTAGAAGAGTAAATTCTCTGAACCATTTTTCATTTGGAAAATCTTTGTTCATCATTCATGTGGCTGATGATTATCTCCAATAAACTGTTGATAGTCTTTGAGGCAATCAGAACAAAAATAGAACACAACTGTGTCTATCCATAGTAGTACATAACTACAATCCAATGGTACACTACCACACCAAGTAACACACAAGTACTTGATCCGCAACATATAGTCACGAACAGTGGAACATATCCACCACAGTAGTCTACATCTACTGTCATACAGTCTTCATAACAAACATCTGATAGCAACTTGCACAGAAACAATGCTATGATATAAACTGAATCATCTGGGCCAATCTTTCACTCACATATGTGAGCTCTGAAAGAATATTTGCCCTCAGAGTAGAACAATGAGATATCTGGACTATTCTTCTCAAGCAAGGAAGAATAACTGTCATGTCTTATGAACCTGGACCATTCCCCACCCTGGGCAATTCTTCCTACACTAATCAAAGTGCACCTTGGAGAGAATGTATAAACCCTAAGGAATGTATGTCCCTGATTGCTGAGCCTGGACCATTCCCCACCCTGGACCATTCTTCCTACACTAATCAAAGTGCACCCTAGAGAGAATGTATAATCCCTAAGGAATGACTGTCCGAACCATTTCCTCTGTTAACCACAAGAGGAAAAGATTGTCCTACATCAACCTCCAAAACAGACCATTCCTCATGTTAACCACAATGAGAAATCGTTGTCTGGCGAGGCGGGCTAGTCTTCTTGAGTAACTCTCAAGAAGAGAGACTTCCCTAGACCACTCCCCATGTTAACCACAATGGGAAGTTGATGTCTATGATACATCAGCAATCTAGACCATTTCCCATGTTAACAACAATGGGAAATCGTTGCCCGTCAGAAATCTCAATCCACTTTTCGAACAGGAAAGCATCTGTCCAAGATGGACTATTTTTCATTCTTGAAAATGAATGTCTTCAATAATATTTTCATTGCTCCCTCCCAAACTGGGAGTCATCTCTTCCTTTTTCAATAAGGAAGTCGTTTCCATGAGCTTCAACTTGAGTACGCAAACTCTTTCATCTTGGATAGAAGAATTACCGAAATGTTTGCTTATCTGCTCATCTGTTCAGATATGTATTGGAGAACCACTTTATCCTTTCTGAACTTCATCACGGATAATGTAATGTTTGATTTCAAATGTACTTTGGTTTGGAACACTGTGAAGGTTTTATGTAGCTCTGAATAGTAGAGTATATCATAGTTGTAAAAATGGAACATATCCATGTAGCACTTCTTCTGTCATCATGAGATATGATCTACTGAGTAATCATCTTGATGTTATAGGAAATATCCACTATGCTTCTACTGTGCACTGGAGGTTCTCCACCAAGTTATCTTCTTCTATCTATATACAAGGGTCTCTTTCTGGTATGCCTCAAAGTCTTGAGATTGCTCTTCATACACTCTTTATTCAATTTCTCTGGAGAACATTCTTTGCATTCATCTGATGTAGAACTCCAACTCATGGATGTTGTGGATGATATATTGACTCATGTAGAGATAAGTTTGGTTTACTGGAACAAGTAATCATCGTAGTCTTCTCCCTCCATCTGGGAGAACCTCTATCTTTGGTTCTCGCAATGCTTTCATTCATAAGTCTTCCATACACTGTTCTTCATCACGACTTTCAGTTCCTCTGCTTAATTGTTTTTAGTGAGTTCATATCAGGCTGGTAATCTTGTGATTCTCGATACAATGACTGGTTGTTCTGGCTTCTTTTTCATTCATGGAGTCTTCATGTTCTTCTTCATGTTTTTTTTTATATTCTTAGGTCCATGGAGTTTATTATAGATTCCATGCCCTAAAGATTCCATCATAGGATCACAGATGTGGATCACAGATGTGGATGAACAACCAGGGATACTTTAAGGCTGCTCTTTGAAGAATATGTATTGTCTTTCATGGATGATATCATGGATATATACTTCATTATCTTCAATGGATCATAGGATTATCTCCCTCCTAATCCTTGCTTCATGTATGAGTGCATATAATCGGCTCCCTCCATCTAACAGAGTCCACGCTTCCATCCGCATCCTTATTGTCTTCTTCAATATATAATTGGCTCTCTTGTCTAACAGAGTCCACGCTTTCATCTTGTTGTCTTCTTCAATATATAATTGGCTCTCTTGTCTAACAGAGTCCATGCTTTCATCTTGTTGTCTTCTATAAAACATCATAAGTCTTTTTCCAATTTCCTCTCGATTGTTGACTTCTTTCTGTCTTTGCTTCTTCTAAGTCTCTTCATGATTGATTTGGCTTGTCTTTCAATAGCTTCCACATGATTTGTATTTCATCCTTTCATGTGTATTATCTAATGATATCCATTATTATCTTGTTTTTCTTCCATAGGTATAGTTCTTCTTGGAACACATTATATTCCAAGAGATAGATATACAAGATATGTACAGAGACGATGAAAACAATATATGTACAAGAAATAAGTAGAGTTTTGTTACCTTAGAAGAAGAAGTATCTTCCATCCTGCTTAGTCTTCTTTGTAGGTTCCTTTTCTTCGGCAATTGATGCTTCATGTTTCTCCTTCCTTTTCTTTAGCTCGGGACAATGAATCTTGTAGTGACCATACTTTTGACAGTTGAAGCATTGTACTTTTGAAATGTCTTTCTCTTGATTTGGCTTCCTCCTTGAACCAAACTTTCTTTTGTCCCTGAATTTCTTGAATCTTGTTGTGAAGGCTTGATCGTCGTACTTCTTTTGGGGTTTCTCTTTTTCACTAATCTTTGATTCTTCTTGAGCACAGCAAGTCCAAAGTTATTCAAATGTCGGATACTCCTTTCTTGTGTTCATGCTTGCAGAAAATACATCCCATGTCTTGGGAAGACCATTGAGACTTGAGTACTATGTTTACCAACTCCTTCTCTGAGATGATCTCTTCAATATCTTGTATTTGATATCTTAATTGAGATATTCTCACAAAGTATGATGTTATGTTGTTGTCATCATTCATCTTCATGTCATGGAGCTCATTCTTCAGACTCATTACTTGTCCAATGTTTCTGACTGAGAAGAGATTTGTTAGGGCATCGTACATCTTCTTCGATGAGTCAAGATGGGAGATGTAGGGTATCAAGTGGTATTTTATATATTCCACTACCATACTCTTAGCATCGATATCACTATCTTTGAACTTTTCCATCGCTGCAACGTTCTGCGGTTCCTTCTCTTTTCCTACTTCAAACTCTGGCTTCATGATCTTTCCTTTCACGATATCCAGCAATTTATTCTTGGCAAGGATGAGGTCAATCCTTGTCTTCCATGCTCTGAAGTTATAGGCTCCATATAAATTGTTCTCTGACTTCATAGAGTAAGTCATGGCTACTTGACTTGGTCAACCCTAGATTTGACCAAAAATTCAAACTTCGTGTCTTGGCTTTCTGAGAGTATCAAGTGATGCACTAGGCTAGAGCACACTGATCTGTCTCGAGATTAGGTCAATCCATTCACTTAAGGTTCCTCAATAAGAGGATTAGGGTTTCTGCAACTACTCCTGTTAGTAACCCTAGCGGCAGTGTCTTGGACGCTTCTTCTGCTAGTAACCCTAGTGGTAGTTCCTCAACGAGCTCAATATCCTAGCGGCTATGTTTCCTTCCAGCATTTAGAATGAATGAAGGATGTGTGGGCCCATAACCTATTATAATATGAAATATGTGTGCTCGTTTTACCATTGCCAATACCCTTGTCACCCAACCATAGGCCGAAGCCACCCTCTGAGCACCTTAACCTTGACAGATAATCATTCCGGAAGCAAACCCCGGGCTAGATAGCCAAACAAAGGGTAGTGCACCTTTCCCCAAGGATAGTGCACCAACAAGAGTTGATCAGATAGTCCAAACCCTAGCCAAGAGATATTCCAAGCCAAAACGTAACTGCTAGCTGCAGCAGCTGAACTAGAAGCTCTCCTCCAAACCTGTGCACAATACTACAACTGCACTGCGCAAAACTAGCTCTCTGCAACTGTTGATATGTGTCAAATGAGAGACTGGCGCCTTGTATTTATAGTGGTTCTTATAGACTTACTGGGGCCGACTTCTCCTTCTGGGTACATGTCTATTCAATATATTATTATTATTTCTGGTCAACTTCTTCTCTTGGAGGCTAATAACCTAATATAAATTATCTTCTTGAGCCAACAAGTCTTCTAGGGTTATTAGCCAACTCATTAGGGTTTCTTCTTTCTTTCCGAAGTATTCTATTCTTGTCAGGTTCACACATGGAGGTAAATACCTCCCACAGCTACATAATATCAATAGGATCCACGTTGTATAATTGGTGGCCATGACCTACATTTATGGTTTCAGTTATTTATGGTCTGGACATGGGAATGCCTACTTCAGAAATAATGTGATATTGAACAGATGCTTGATTTTTTGCAGGTTCCTGATTGGTGCGCCCCTAGTTCTTGACACATACATGCTTATTTTACAAAGTGCTTCAGCTATCTCAAGTTCCAGCCTCATACTTTGGGGGGCATTCTATTACACATTATTTTGGTCACCCTGATGATGATTACATAAACATGTGTTCAGGTTCCCAATATAATATTTTGCCTGAGAAAATAAACCTCTTTCCACCCTTGCAAGATGTATTTTTGGAAGGCTACCGTGGGCAACTCCCTTTACACAGTGCGGAAATCCCTAATTTCCGCATGCTACATTATAGCCAGTCCATAGGATTTTCGCAGGCTGTTGTGTGGGCAGGTCACAACAGTGTTTTAAAACTAAAAGAGGAAAGAAGTTCTAGCAGCTTATAGAAGTGGAATCTTCTAGAAATATGAGGTGGCATCTGTATGGTTACGATCCTATTGATTTCTCTAATTTGATGGGATCATCCTCATCTCTTTAACCACTTCAACATCTCCTATATAATGATAGGCTTCTCATGGAAAAGGTTAGAGGTACAAGCATAAAGAAGCATAGAGACTAAAGAGAGAATATATTGAAGTCTGTGTGAAGAATCCTATTTCAAATGATGCTCCAGGTCTCCATTCATCTACCAAGTTTTTGAGAGGAATATTCATGCAAATATCAGAGCAAATGTATGTGTGTGTCAGAACAAAGGGCCACTGAAAGGGAACTTGCGACATCAAGGAAATTTGGTTGTATCTTCTACCTTTCATTAATATAATACGGTGGCATGTCTCTTTCCCATAAAATGACTGATATTTTATTACATGACTCCTTGATCACGTGTTTAGGTCTTTATTGAATTTCGCTATTGTTGCTTTCACGTTGGCTGATTTGTGTTATTACAGATCTGATCTCACAGGAGCAGTGGAGCAAAGAAGGATCAACAAAGATATAAGGAAACGATTCATAAGGTACATTATCTATTCATCCTTTGGTAATTAAATTCAATGATCGTAATCTAGGGAAAGCGTATTGTTCCGTCTTGTTTTGTTCTAGATCCAGGTGGATCTAGGGGGATTAGTTCATGTCCGCATCTACCAATTTACCCATTAACATCCAATGAGGATGGAAATCATTGCTTTTGCATTAAATCTAAACTCCACTTATCATCTTTTGAGGCCAATATTACAAGCTTCACATATCCCATTTCAACGACATCCCAAACATCACCACCCAGAGACATTAAATGTGTTATGATCCTTATTTTCCAGAAGGGAAAATTTGTTCCATCAAATAGAGGGGGTCTATTAATTGAAATTCCATCATGACTAGTCATGTTCAAGCTTAAGGATCTACCTTTGATCAAAGGCATTGACTCTAATACCAATTGTTGGAAATATAACTGAGAGGGGGAGGTGAAGCAATTATGTATATAATCTTGAAAATTTTCCTATTATTTTTTGGTTCTTTCTATATTATTATTTAATGTGTTGTTGATAACTTAGCATGAATATATATACAATGATCAATCACACAGAATACACAAAGACATTGATTTTCTTGAGGAAACCCATAAACGGTGAAAACCTCTTCTTCTTAGGATGTCAATCAAGCTCCAACTTTCATGTACATCACAGTCTTTGAGCTCCAACTCAAATATGAGGCTACAACCTCTGATAGAAAACTACAACTTGTAGAGAGCACCAACTCTCATATTTCTCTAGCACTAACTAGATGGAAGCACCAACTTCCGAGTTTCTCTAGCACCCACTAGATGGAAGCACCAACTCCCAGAATATCTTCTAGCACCAACTAGAATTTAGAGGACTACAATCCTCCCTAGCACCACCCTACCACCTTGATTGAATCTTACAAAACTTTACTTACTTTCTTTGTCTCTGATATGGTCTGTTACAGCTCTATGTCTCCTCTACCTACTTCAGCTTCTATGCTATGTTCCTCTTCTGCATCGTTCTGATTCTATGCTCTGCTCTTTTTCCTTCTGCACTCAACACCCCCCCTGTTTAGCTTCTCTTCTTCCTTTTATGCTTTTTGTTGCCTCTGCCTTCTCTTCACTGCGCCATGGATCTCCCCTTCAGGTTATGCACTGCGTCTCTCCCTACCCACATGAAGCACTATGGAAAAAACACACTCTCTTACTTGTTCTGCATGTCTTTCTCACGCCAAGTTCTCTGCTAGATCATCATAACAACTCTTTGTCTTCCCTGGTGGTTATACTGAATCTGTTCATCATCAGTGACCATTATCCAAAGATTCCTTGGCTTCTTTGGCAGTCGCAACTCTTCGTCTTCTCTATCATTTACAGCTAGTCATTTTTGGCTTCTTTGGCTTCTAATACCCTTCCTTCACATGACCATCGATGGTGACCATACGCCTAACCAGAAGGCGCTTCGTGAATCGCGACTTCGGGAATCTTGGTATGAGACATATCGATTCTCCCAACTCCCGATATTCGAAGTGGATCCTAGCGAGTGTTATCTCCTTCTTTCGATATAACCTTGGGCGATGATCTCAAGTGACCACGTGATTGCAGGCACAGCTAAAGGAGGTTTGAGGGAAACCCGCTTTTCACCCCATAATTCACTACAGAGCTCCACGTATGCCTTTGGCGATACCGTGGTTTTGATTGCGGCCCGCTCAAGAAAAATTAAGACCCGAGCATGTTCTGGCCCCGTAATTGAGCATGATCATTGATCTCCAATCCCTTGGCGATTCCATTCAATCAACGACTGTTATCTGCCTTCCTTTCCTCCTTCCACGTGCGATTCCGGATCTCCACGATCCGTCGACACATAGCTTCCTTCCAAATCAACGGCTATGATTGATTTCGTGATCCGGGCTTCAGGAGTTTCAACTCTCAAACCCTGCTTTCCTCCGTACGTCAATATTCCATAGTTGACAATCCACTCACATGTGTCCCTCTCGGATTAATGGTCAAGATCTCCTCGGGACTCCGAACTTCAAATATTTCAATCTCAATCTTCTCATTTCTTCTGATTGGATATCTTCCGAAATGGAATATCTACTGACATTTGTCCTCTTTAATCCAACTACTATCCTCCGCTCCGGGATTTCACCCTTCGGCATTCTCATATTTTAGTTCCTCCTTGCTCGGCTTCCCTCCAGGTGTTTTACCTGGACCTTGTGACATAGTGACACTTGTCCTCTCGTAGATCGACGACTCCCAGTTGCTTCGACTGTTCGGGCTTCAGCGATTTCAAACCTTTCTCCTTTGCATTTTACAGGAGTATTTATGCCCAAATGCATAATATTATGATACGTACCCCTCTGGGCGATCAACGACCAAGGTATTATTCAGGTCTTCGGCATTCGGGAGTTTGGGACTCTGCCCCTCATGACTTCGGCTCTTCGTCCCTTTGACACTTCGGCCCTTCGTGCTTCGGGGATTTCAAATCTCAAACTGAAACTCTTCGAAGTGATTTCTTCGGAGTGTAACCTCCTCACATCTTTAGACCTGAAACGAATGTTGTTCGTTGATCAAGATCTTAGATCAACTACTCGATCTGTCTGCGATGTAGCTTTGTCTTGGATTAAATCCAACAACTCTCCATCTTTTCTTATCTTTTCTTTCCATTTATTTCAATCCGACGGCTGACGAAAATTCAGGTAATCGAGATCTCAGATCTTAGCCCTCGTTTATCCTGTCCTTCCACTTAAATCAATTTGACGGTTGACGGAAATTCGGATGATCGAATTCTCAATCGTTTTTCCCTACTTATCCTATCCTTCCATTAATTCAATCTGATGGTTGTTGGTCCTCTGGATCGGTGATCCAACGACCATTGTCGCTCTTCCTCCTGAGCTTCTGATCTCTCCGACTTAGAAGGTTTTCTAAGTGTTCACAGGTCTCGACCTTTTCTCCTCCTGCGAGTCCATCTCTTGGACCTCGTCTGCACTTCTGGAAGCTTCTATATCTTATGAGCTTTCTTGTCTCCTGCGCTCTCGAGGTTTGGTTCATTTTTGTTCTTGTCATGAATGACAAGCACATTCTTCCTGTAAACATGCCAACAAATTTACCTTTTCGTTCTCCCAAGGAAAAATATTTCATTTCTCCACTCCCCGGCAACGACGCCAAAAAGATGTTGTTCCTAAGATTTATTTTATGGCTCAAAGAATAATGTCAGGCATCAACGGTTTTAAAAGAAGTGTTTTTGTGAGTGCTTTTTTCTACCTTCAGTTTTCTAAGAAATAATATTTAAAAGAATTTAATGATAATAAAGTACAGAGGTTGTATCTCGTTATTTGAGTCGCAATTATAATGTCAAATGACGTAGAAATGATTTACAAAACTGTTAAACAAAGTCAGGTATCAATTACAGATAAGTCTCAACTTGTTTGCAGTAGAAGAAAAGTAGAAGATGCACCCTTGAACAGGATATAAAAATGTAGTAATTCACACAGATCACGGGTCTTGTTTTACTCACATTAATAACAGAGGAAAAGTTTTTTACTGAATGAACCACTGATATAATATGATTACTGTAGATGTAGTACTAAATTGCAATCAATCACTCTTCAAGAATTACAGAAAGAAATTTAGAGAAATGGAAACACAGAGGGAACACATAACTCAAATTGAACGAAACTTAGAATCTTTGTTTGTGCTTGTATTAATACTCAAAAAGATTTTCTCTTTTTACATTCGACAAGAAGCAGCCTTGAATAGGTATAAAATCTATGTATTTATACAAAATTTGTCACAACTGAAAATTGTTGGACTTCCCACAATATTTGACTAAAAATAGAATACATCTGAATAAAATAACACTATGCAAATATTGTTGAATTTTGCTGGCGCTTCCTTTGTCTCTTCATCTGCTTGTAGATGCGTTTGTTTTCCTTTGATATTTACTACAGGTACGCATGTCCATTAAGGCCACCGCTATCATTTGGCTTACTGTCTTTTCCATTTGATCTCTTTGTCATATGTCCCTTCAGATGCGTTCATTAGGATAAGGAATTACAGTTGGAGACATGGGGGGGATAATTAGACAAGTAGCTCAGAGTTGGCTCGTTATGGAATTGCTAACGATCACAGGGAAGAGTAAATGTTCATGAAAATAATGATGGGGAAACAAGTGTCCAATACAGAGGTGGGATGAATGGATGCAAGAATGCGATTGGTAGGGATAAACAGGGTAAGTGACGGTTGGAGGGTGAAAAGTAGAATGGGTGGAGAAAGTTGACGTTGTGCATGATTTTTCATTTTCTCCCAGCTACACTTTCTTTTCCATGTTCAATGCATTGGGTGCATCTGTCCATCAATGCTACCAAAAATCTTGAAGGCTCAATCCTTTCATTTAATTTGAAGTAAAACATCTTCTTCTGTATTTGGGGCAGCTTCTCCTAGATCTTGTTCACTTCTTGGACTGTGGCCTGAAACTATGAACTTGGATTAACCAACCATTGATTTATTTTAAGTAAATCAATCTGGCTCATCTCTTGGATGGTCGTCTGATTGTTTTCCTTGTTCTTTCTGGAGCTTTGTTGGTTCATTTCTATTTTGATCTGCCCCAAGGCCTCTGAGATACTATTCCCTTCAAACTCAATCAACTTTTTGTCTATTGAAGATAATGCCTCTAGACAAGCCTCTTTTACATCTCTGGAAATTTTCTTACCTTCTTCCAGATTTGTTTCCCAGGATTTTAGGGCCATTTCACCTCTTACTTGTTTAGAATGAGAGAGAAGGGGAAGACCAGGGATATTATCTCTCTTCTTCCATATGAGAACTATTTGAAACTTAAACTGGGCTGAGAAGGCCTATTTTTCCTTGATATAAATATCTTTTAGAGAAAGGTATACTACCTAATAGCATTTCTGAATAGAATATACTTTTTGATAGAGTTCTTGTTAGGCAACTTCCAGCCTCTCATTGATCTCTGATACTTGTGTTTTGAAGGCCGAAATTTCTATCGTTGTGTTATCTGTTAGGGTCAATCTAGACAGTTAATGATCTCATGCTCTAAGACATCAAAAACCTTCTTCGAATTTTTAATGGCATCCACAACTCGTAGTGTTGTGTCTGATAGCACATCTGTGTTTGGATTTGAATCATCACCCGGTGTGTCAAGCTTCTTTGCAGATTTTCATGGCACCATAATCCTCAAGGAAATAGAATTATCCTACCTGTGACAAGAGAATTTTGTAAGCTCTTCACTGAGTAAAAAAATGTTAATTGAAAATGGTAAAAACGATTTTGAAATTCGAAGTGCTTTATTCAAAAAGTCTATCGATCTTCGTATAGTTCTACTGACGAAGAATTTATTAAACTTAATGGAATTCATTACTTGGTGATTCACAATATCTATTTGAAATCATTAACCTTAACCAATCATAAATGTCATTAATACTCTGACGGTTCGCGTTCAAAAGTTTTGGATGTGACATGGTGGAAATCTCCCGAAGTTCGAATTCGTGGAGGAGTTAATCTCTGTGTAATCACTTTTATGTCTTAATTAATCATGTTTAATACGTTGTATTAACTTTAAGTATTTTGGAAGTTCAGAATTCATAAGTTTTGAATATAGCACAAGAGAAAATTTCTGAAATCTGAAACTGCGAAGTGATAAATTAACACTTAATCATGACTAATTAAAGTCGTTAACCATTTTATTAATTCCTTGAAAATCCTTTGTACTTTTTGTAATCACTTTACTTCGACGCTTTGATAATCCAAGGATTGTGAAATAAAAAAACTCCCGAAGAGCAATCTCTCGGAGTGACGTGGCAGAGATGACATCATTCTGCTAACGTGTCAAGAAAAGAGAGGTGCCATGTGTCACTCGAAAACGTCTGAATCATCCGACATAAATGTCGAAAGTAAGTGCCACATGTCAATCCAGAAAAATATTTTTTAAAGGACACGTGTCATATGACTCGTGTCCGTGAGTTATTTAGGAAAATTCATGAGTGGCTATCTTCAGGACTTCGAAGTTTTTGGGTTTTCATTGTTTAGGTTTGTTGGAATACCCGAAGCGTGAAGCGACCATTAAAGGCTTTCTTTTAAAACTCAGGTGGCTCCAAAACTTTGGGCATCATTAGGATCATTAGATCAAATTAGAGTTACGCATTGTCGATAGATATTGTAAGCGCCTTATTGATAAATAACAACCAATGGATTTATTTTAAATTTTAAAAGCCGCTTTCTAAGTTTTTTCTTTTTTTGGGGTAAAATTTTATTTCTAAGAGGTAAAATATATAAAGCTCAAAAGTTCAAAATTATGCGTGTTCCAACACTATGTATGAGTCTAGACCCTGCAATGTTATTATTACTTTGGGTAAACAATTGTAAATGATACCAGAGGTAGCGTCGCCTACCACTATTTCTTTAATCTCTGCTAAGAAATGTAGTAAGGTAATTTCATAGACCAAGATGCTCGTCTTCTTTGTAATCCATGCTTGCAGTAAGAAAAATGTCTCTACCACATTCATGACCTCTACACAGAGACTCTCTTTGCAACAAAAACAAGTGGACGGGATCATGGAAGAGTACAGAGACATCTTCTCTTCACCCATTGGGGTATCGACGCACTGCCAAGTCAAGCATCAAATTGATCTAACCCCCAGTGCACCGCTCCCTAATGGACTAGTATATCATCTCTCGTTGATGGAAAATGACGAAATCAAGCACCAGATCCAAGATCTGCTTCAAAAGGGGCACATCTGGCCCAGATCCTCCCCTTGCAGAAGCCTTATTATGTTGGTGTAAAATAAAGACGGGACCTGGTGGCTTTGCATTGATTACAAAGCATTAAACAAAATCACAGTCAGGAACCGGTACCCAATTCCATGAATTGATCAACTTTTTTACCAACTCAAGGGGGAAATGTTCTTCATCAATATTGACCTAAATTCTGGCTACCACTAGGTTCCCATCGAACCAACTGATGTATGAAAGACAACCTTCAAATCTAAAGAAGGTATCTTCGAATGACTGGTCATGCCCTTTGGCTTAACAAATGTACCAACAACTTTCATGAGATTGATGGATGATGTATTGAGACCCTTCACCAACTCTTTTGTGGTGGTATATATTGATGAAATCCTTATCTTCAACAGAACTTGAGAGGAGCACATGCAACATATTCAACAGGTTTTGGGCACTCTATGGCAGTACAAGCTATATGCCAACTTGGAAAAATGTTCCTTTGGTATGAACAGTGTCCAATGCTTGAGATACATTTTTGATGAGAATGGGGTACATGTGTATCTAGCTAAGATCAAAGTCATACGTGACTGGCCAGCCACGACCACACTAACCAAGCTTCAGAGCTTCTTAGGACTTTCCAACTTCTACTGAAGGTTCATGTTGGGATTCTCCCATATTGCATGGGCTCTTAGCCAAGTAACCAAGGGTGTTGACAAGGAAAAGTTCGTATGGGGGAAGGAACAAAAAAAAGCATTTGATGATTTAAATCATCACTTGTGCTTAGCTCTAGTACTCTCCTTACCCGATATGCAACAACCGTTCAAGATTGAGACTGATGCCTTCGACTATGTTGTAGGCGCAGTTATCACTCAGTACGGTCATCCAGTAACATACCATAGTGAGACACTCTTAGATATTGTCCGAAAATACCCCACCTATGACAAAGAAATGTATTCCATTGTTCAAGCCTACCGTCAATGGAAACATTACAGTCTGGGAAAGGAGACAATCATCCACACTTATCAAAAGCCTCTGCAGTTCATACAGACACGGGGGAAGTTGCAGAATGATGCCATCTAAATTGGTCGACATACCTACAACAGTTCCATATCAACATCAAGTATAAAAAAGGGAGCATAAATCATGTCAATGAATGCCTCAGTCACCCTCCCATTGTTGCACTCCCCAAAGTGCTCCATTCTTGTGGGCATGAGGCATCTAAGTGGCCTCAACTTTATAAACATGACCCTTACTTCACCACCACCTATTAGCTCTTATGTACAAGCGCGAATGTCACTGATTTTCCATCAAGGATGGATTGTTATGCCATCTGGGCCACCTTTGTGTTCCCACAAGCGAGCGTGCAAAGATTATTTTGGAGGCTCACTATAGTCATATGGAAGGAAATTTTTGCATGGAGAAAATTGTGGCCATTGTACATAAACATTTTATTGGCCAAAACTTCGACAAGACATCAACAAGTATATCATATCTTGCACTACCTGTGCCATTTCCAAGCCAGTCATCAAGAAGCAAGTCTTATACACCCCTCTTCCTACTCCCCATAGGCCTTGGGAATCCATCTTGATGGATTACATGTCTGGCCTTCTATCCACCAAGAACGAAAATGATTATGTATTTGTGGTGGTTGATCGGTTTTCGAAGATGGCCATTCTCACAGACTGCAAGAAGAGCATCACAACGGCAAACACTACCAAACTATTCTTTGAACGGGTGTGGGTCCATTTTGGGATACCATATACCATCACCTTAGATCAGGATAGAAGTTTCCTTAACACATTTTTGTCGAGTCTCTGGTCACTGTTGGACACGAAGCTCACTAAATCCACTGCTTTCCACCCCCAAACCGATGGCCAAACAAAGGTTGTAAATCAGATGATTGTGCACATCCTGCGCATGTATAACTATAAGCATCCATGTACATGGGATGAGATTCTTCCTTGTGTTCATCACAGCTACAACAGGGATCTCCATAGCCCCACTGGCCATAGCCCATTTCAGGTGGGGTTGGGATTCCAACCCTCGGGTCCCAATGATGTTTCACTACCTCTTGCAACCACACAGGAAAAAGCTTCCCATGTTCAATCTGAGGCCAACAAAGCCACCAGATTCATTAAGAGGATTCAACACATCCTCCCATAGGTCCATGAGATTTCGCAGAAAGCCAATGCTAAGAACAAGAAGCGCCATGATCAACATTGGGTACCCCACCAATTTCAAGTGGGAGACAAGGTTTGGTTACATTTGCAGAAAGAGCACCTTACAGGGACCCATCAAAATCTCTGCCCACTTCGCTATGGGCCTTACACTACCACCAAGGTTGTGGGTAGAAATTGTTTTGAGCTCAACACTCCACCCTTCTTTAGCTTGCACCCAGTCTTCAATGTGGACCTCCTTCGGCCATATTTTCCACCATTATTGGATAACTCGAAGATCGCAAAACAATTGACACCAACATATCCCAACTTTGACTGCATGTAACATGCATCCACTGATCATATAGTGGACACACATGTCAAGGGCACTCACCAACAGAGGATTTAGCTTTATCAAGTTGTCAAGGCAGGGTAACTCCTGCACCAAGGAAAATGGCTCACCCGGGGCCAAATTCAACAGAAGTTTCCTAACTTGATGGGGGAAATCAACACAATGGACACCATTGCTTACTAAGGGGGGGTGATTGATCCAAGTGGATATTGGTGGCCACCCACCTATTCCAATTGGCTCATATTGACAGTTTTTAGTTCATGACACTTCTATGTAATGATGACATTTCTTTGTAATTGTAGGTTCTACACTTTCGTGGTTGTCATGAATCCCTACATAACATATAGGTGGATATTGGTGGTCACCCACCTATTCCAACTTGCTTAGTTTGGAATTTTCATATCAGTACATCTTTTTGTACTTCCAGGGTCGTTTTGGGGCCCTAAACAATTTTTGTTTGGCTTGTCACAGTAAAAATGTAGCCAGAGTCAGAGTTTGATGGCATAATGTGTATTTCTTGAAAATACCTTTCCAACGGGCTATCACACGCCTAAAATGGAGGTCGTATGCAAAATTTATGACCCCGAGAAGTTGAGGTACCAACTTACCCATCGATGCCCACATAACTTTTGGTGTTTCATCTCCTAGGGTTAGTTTTTTGGATGACTAGGGTTTTGGCATTCATGAGTAATGTTAAAAAGGCCTTTGGAGCCTCATTGTAATCATTTTCTCAGACGGATGTGCGTAACATCCACATATCTTCTCAGAGATAGCTACCACCATTCAAGCAAGTTGTTTCAGTTCTGCAGTTTTACAGTTTCAAACTATTTTCTTTATTCAATAGAAGTTATTGTTCACTGGGTATATGTTGTTGTTATCTATATATTTGTTTTATGGTATTCAATCTGTTATTCATTTTGTTCCACTCATAAATCTAGATTTATCATTACTTTTGAAAATATTTATAAAATTATGCCCCCAATGTTGAGTAAAAGCACAATTAATGAAATAATATTTTAAAATTTAATAGCAATCAACTTACAAAATAATGAAAAAAATAAGAATAGGAAGATTTGCATCCATAAAATTTTAAAGCCAATAGATTGCTTATCATTGGAGATCATAACTTTTTATAATAACAATTTTTAGTGTAGAAGAGTTTATTCAAAAAGAGTAATTAGTACAATGGAAAATAATATTTATTCATATGTAATTTGTTTTTTGAAAAAAAAGAATTAGTTAGAATGAATATGTATAATGAACTATCTATGCAATTATAGTTTCAATTTTATAATTACAGTTTCAACCATATTGAACTTTGTAATTTATAAAAATAAACATGATGATGATAATAATCTTATAACAAACATAAAAAAACATCTTAAATACACATTTATATTCACTATCTAACATCATCTAATTATATATACCTCTGGCACATATAAACGCCATTAATTAGCTAGCACTTATCTAATAATTGAACAGGGCATCATCATTGTGATCACATCTAACAAAAGACAAGCATTTTCTAACATCATCATCACACACATCTAGCAAGCATAATTTAACATTCACATATCAAACACATTTAACCTTAAACATATCTAACATGACCTAAAAATGTTCACATCAACATCAACATATAAATTAATTAAGTATATCATCATGATCAACAGGAAAAATGTACATCTAATGAACAATGTTATAACATACACATCTATCAAACACATTTAACAAATATATCTAACATGACCTAACAATACACACATCAACATCAACATATAAATTAAGTACATCATCAACAGGATCAATAGAAAAAA
>ML800477.1:116397-130077 GCA_009831015.1 Picea engelmannii | reverse complement strand
AATGCCCCGGTAGGGATCTCTTCACAGAGATTCCCTCCTCGGAAAGGTTCATCAAGAACCCAGAACAAGGATCTAGACCGTAGATCTCGATCCAATTACCCGTCAGTCGTTGGGTCTGGAGGAGCTGCGCAGGGGTTAAGCGCATGGGTAGGCATGCGATGAAGAGATCTGAGCCACCGGATCTGGAGCCGAAATCCCGTAAGCCGTTGGATAGGGAGGAGTTTCTCGGAGTCTAACCCCAGGAAGGAGAGCATGTAGGAAAAATGATCTGAACCGTCGGATCTTAGGTCATAGTCCCGACCACCGACAGATCTCGAGAAGTTGCGTCGGAGTTAAACCCTAGTGTACAGAGAAAGAGTCTCCACCGTTGATCTCCACAGGGACACGTGGACGGGGATCACGAGGAGTCGTGAATCGGGGAATCGGAGTTTTCGAATACAAGGAAACTTTGTCATGTGAAATCGCGATCCGCGATGTCCCGATAGGATCTAAACCGTCCATTCCTGGAGGACGCGTGTCAGTATATCCGGAGGAGTCGTGAATCGGGAACTCGGAGTTTTCGAGTACTAGGAAACCTTGTCAAGTGAACTCGCGATACGCGATTTCCCGATGCGATCTGAGCCGTCCATCCTCGGAGGACAGATGTCAGCGATCCAGAGCGAGACGGGAAATCGGAGTTCCCGAGAGCAAGACAAGTTTGATATCAAAAGCCTCGATATCCCGAGAATGGATCCTAACCGTTGATCTCGGCGGGATACGTGTCAGCGTTTGGGAGGCGTCGGGATTTTTACCCTCGAAGATTTGGGGAAGTATAGAACCGTTGCATATAGAAATCGCAATGCGCGATTTCCCGATCAGATCTGGACCGTCCATCAGCGAGGACACGTGGCGAGCATCCGGAGAGAATCGGGCATCGGGATATCGCAAGCCCCGGGTATGGGTGTTTTGTGTCATTGCAAATGTCGAAATCCCGATGGGAGGTTATACGGCGATGGTCCTATGGTAAGTGACCACATGGTCTGTTGTATAGCCTAGAGGGCTAATGCGTTAGGAGCATATCGGGAATCGGAGATTCGCGAGTTCTGAGGGTTCGTGAATTACGACATCGAAAATCCTGAAACTCCGATCGGAGTAGCCCCGAGAGAAGGTAAGACCACGGTCGTAAAGGCAATAAACCACAGGCTTGGCCTGGGAGCTAATGCGTAAGGAGCGCCACGGAATTCGGAGGATCGCGGGTCCTGGAGGTGAATGAATTTTGACATTTGAAACCCCGAATCCCGTTAATGAACCAGGGATTGGCACCTCGCTAATGCAGGTTTCTGGAGGATTTCTCACTTGTGGGAGATTAATCCAAAGTTTTTAAAAATTATGATAGTGGGTGCGTTACACAATCCATAATCCAATCCAAATTTGAATATTATTCACATTCTAGTACAAGGAATATGCCAAGTGAAAAAGTGGGTAAGGAGGTCTTGTTTGGCTCTAGGAATCAAGTGGGTGCCATGGGATGGCTTGGGAATTCTACCCATTTGACCAAAGAGGTTGAAAGAGGTTGAGTGCTAGGAAATTATTTTCTATCCAATCTATCATGTCAGTCCTTCATCAAGTATTTAGTCGTAACGGGGAAACTACCAAGATACCCAAAAATCGTTGGTTATAAAGGTTGTCATCCTGTCACCAACTCAATGAGTACCTATTTCACTGAGGTGAACCCTTGAGCTCATTATTCTTGAATCAATTATTTTTCATGTCAAATATATATTGTAAGCTTGTAACATAAATTAAATGCTTGCACACAAAAAACATTCATTATTGCAATGAAAAAAAAAAAACGGTGATCGGGTCCATGAAGTACCTCACAACATGTAAGTGTCTACTCTTTGTTATAGGTTGCAAAATGTTAAGCCTCATATATTTGTTACAAGTTGCAAATCATGCTTCTGCTTGGACTCTTATTCTCAAGTATAGAACAAAGTTGACTCAAACAATCATAGATAAGAGCAATTTATGGATATGTTTGGCATTGATTTCTAGATATGTTGTGATCCAGATTTCTAGGTGAAAACTTCTTGGTAATCAGATGGGTATGCAAATGGTCACCACATGCCATTGACTATTGTGATAGGCTAATCATTTAGAGTGTCTACTAATTGCAGGTGGATCAATGCTATCTATGAGTAGAGAGATGTGTGAGGAAAAGAAAGCATAGATCATTTAATCTCATCATTTCAACAAATAATTTAATTTTTCTTTATGTAATTATTAAATCAATTTTGACAATCTAACAAATATGTAAAAAATATTTTACTTCACAAATATTTAGTCCCATCAATATATTCTAAACCAATAAAAAAAAATTGAATATAAATTTATAAAATTCATAAAATACTTTTTTTAATTTAAAAAAATAATAATAATAAATTATTTTAAAAAACCTTGTATAAATATTAAAAAAACATACAAATTAATATCTATTCAATTTCAATTAACTTAAAAGCTAAAACTATAGTCCCTAACAAAGGAAAAGACCTAAGAATTCATTGAAAAAAAAACATAGGTTCTTTACTCAAGAATCCTATTTGGGAACATGGAATTATTCTCTCTTTTGGAATAATCACCCACTCCATCTTTGATCATAACCATCGACTTTGATAGTGTTGAAACATGATTTATTCCCCTTCTCTCTTTGTTAGGACTAAACATGGTTCGTATGAGAGATTTGATAATGTGATCAAGAAAGCTTAACTCATATCCATTTAAAGATTAAATTCATATGATATTGGGGAGTATAATTAGTCATAAATCAAAATATGGTTTAAGCAATAAGATTTGGACTTAGTGGTTGAGAGAAAGAAATGTGAAGAAAATTGGGAAGAGATCTATACCACTATTGAGTTGGTCAAGAAGAAATCTATACTATTTAGGAGGCAGGTTTTGATGGTCAACCTTTTTAAAAAAGGAAAAAAATTATTTATAAAATGGATATAAATTTGGACAAAATCAAAAAATATAAATTTGGATAAAATTGGAAGATATAAATTTGGCATCTCAAGATATAAATTTGGACAAAATCGCAATTTTATGTTGTTTAAATTGCAATTTTGAATGTATAAATGGATTCAGTGTGTTGAAAAACTCCTAAAACACTTGGATTATACAGACTTAACCACTCAAATATACAAACCAAAATTTAAAACATTTAAACTACCAAAAAAAAATCCTAACACAAAGAAATAAAAAACTTTCTTCTAATTTATTCTATAGGACTATAATAATCTCTAGAATTATGTATAAAACGAGTTTGTACTTATTTATTTTGTGTGTGGACTATAGTAATATATGAAATTTATCATTGCGCCAATTCTGAAAATAATATACCCTCGGTGGTATGAAATATAATGACTCTAGTAATCTCTGGAGTTATGAAATTTGTCACTGACCCAATTCTAAAAATAATATACTCTCAGTAAAATGAAATATAATAGAAACATCCAATTTTTGATATTTGTTCTTGGGTAGCTATTTTGTTCGAAAATTCTGACGGTTTGTTGTCATATTTATTTATTGTCTCCTTATTTATGGGTTTATATGAATTTGCTCCCATCATAATACACATCATGAATTGATTTATTAACCAATTTTATTAAAAAATATTATAAATTGAATTGATTTATTAATCAATTTTATAAAAAAATTATTATAAATTGATTTGTGAATTAATTTTTGAAAAAAGTTGAACACAACTTAAATTTGGAAATTGATTTAAAGTATATAGATTTTAGCAGTTTCTCCTATTATAGTTTGTAAGTCTAGAAGCATTTTCAACCCGAATTAATGCCCACCATATCAAGTATCAATAGAGCCAGCGAAAACAAACCGCCAACGTGATATCCAAGGGGAATCCTGCAAGCAATGTGGAGTGCAATGTTCTCGTTATGGTGTACAATATTAGAACTTCTCCATGTTTTGGCGATGTGGAGTGAAGTGTTATTGTTATGGTGTACAATATTAGAGCTTCTCCACTTTTTGGCTCCTTCAACGTTGGCAGATGCATATTGATACTTGCATATTAATTTTGGCAGGTAATCGCTCCATTTTTTTTTTGACAAGGCTCCTCCATCCCATGAGGAGTAGCTCTCCAAGCTCAAGGGATCCTATAAGAGATGATCCAAACTAACATGTTAGGAAAAGACTAAGTAGTAAATTATGAAATTGCATAATTGAATTGGATAAAAAAATTGATTAAAAAACTCTCTCAAGATTCCAACTTTAGCTTAGAAAGCTAACATAATCTCATAAGTAGCAACTTTGTTTGAATGATGATGAATTCCAAAGTTAGAAAGCTAATAGAAATCAGTACCTATTGTTCTTTGATGGAGCGTCTAAAGGAAACCTAAGGACAACAATTTATTGTTCTTTGATGGAACGCTTAAAGGAAACCTAAGGACAACAATTACAAGGAGGCTAATTTTCAAGCTTAATTAAAGGACTAGGGACAACCCCCATTAATAAAGAGAGGTTCTCACAAATTTTCAATGTCTCACATTGCTCAATGAGAATGAAATGGCCCAAGTATTAATGATTTGTGACTCTGCCATTATCATTCGATCCTTTTCCAGATTGACTCATGGAGCGTCTAAAGGAAACCCAAGGACAACAATCTATTGTTCTTTGATGGAACGTCTAAAGGAAACCTGAGGACAACAATTAGGAGGAGACTAATTTTCAAGCTTAATTAAAGGACTAGGGACAACCCCATTAACAAAGAGAGGCTCTCACAGATTTTCAATGTCTCACATTGCTCAAGGAGAATGAAATGGCCCAAGTATTAATGATTGGTGACTCTGCCATTATCATTCGATCCTTTTCCAGATTGACTCCTTTGCAAAATATCAAGTTATTTTGTTTGATGCAAAGGATCATCTCCCTAAGCCTTTCCTTTGCAAAAATATATGTGTTCCATGCCCTAAGATTGCAAAATGGAATGACAAATGCATAAGCCAATTTGGGAGTAAGCATAGGGAAGGGGTTGATAAAAATCAATTGGGGGTGTTGGCCTATGCACCCCTCCCATGAAATATTTTGCATTTAAGGTTATGAATCACTCACAAAACAAGGGTTCAATCATGCACCTTGGAATTTATGCAAACCACCTTATGTCATATTGACAATGGTGTGTGAGCAATTAAATAGAGTCACCGCCCTAATGGTGAATGCATGTGGCTTTCAAATGGAACAAGCTATGGAAGGTCTTTTTGTGCTAGACCTTGGTCCCATGTTTAGATTTTCCAATCTAGTAGAACATATTGAGAGTGGGGCAGTGTAACGTCCCTGGCCACCGACCCATGTCGGGTAACGCTGCCCAAACAACCTTAACCTTTCCTTTCCTACTCGGATACCATTTATGTGACATTCCCAACCTTAAATAGAAGGCCAAGCCATGCCACCGAGTAACTTTGCGGAAATAATCACATATAAAACTTAACCGAAAGATAGAGATAACATTTCGTATTCACACTTATAAATATACATCTATCTTATGCAATTAAACAGACGTCAATCCTCTACTCATACACATGTTCATGCAGAAGCAACATTTAACACATACATGCAACATATATATATACATGCATTACTCATTAATTATAATGCAAATACAAATACAAAGCATACAGTGAACACATAATTAGTACTTATATTTTAATAGATTACCACTAACTGTGTGCAGAACTTCCATGAACCTCCTAGCCTTAGACCACGTTGTTCATCACACTTAGCAGTGGGTCACCCCCGAGCTAGGACTAAACTCCACCGGGAAAGGGAACTCTAGGCTTGGAAAGGACAATAAGAAAGTTGCATAGAGAAATAGGAAGGATCTTTTATCCCATGAGTCACTTATGCCCACAACCCATAGACCCTCATTCCCCACATGCCTACTCCACCCCAGGAGGGTACACCTTCACTAATATAAGTCCATCGGCTACTACGCCTCCCTTACCTTGGGCTTCAACAACAGGCTCGACTAGAGGTATCAGAGTATTGTAGGTGCTATGGAACTCCCTTCCAGGAGAACTCACTTCCCAGCAAGCTCTATCACCTGGGAGAGTTTCTCACAGGCCTGACAACCTGCTTCTTCAATTATGCTCTTAAGCAACAAGCAACAACATTAAGCTACACACGAGTGACGACAGCAACAGAAAACAGGTATGGACACCGAAAATGGAAACAACCAAATACTAAGACACAGCACGGCTCAGGCGAATACAATTGCGTCGGGCTTCACAGGAGACACACGAGATAACTCAAGTATGATTGCATGATTCCAAAGGTGTGTACTAGATACAAAGGCGATGATGATGGAGAATTGGTTCAATGCGTGAATCATTGGTCAATCAGGAAGGTGACAGACTTCCAGATAATCATAAGGGTCGTGAGGGAACTCGAAACTGGTCCAGACGCAAGGATGGAAACAACTCCAGAGTGGGAAGCAAACCCCCAACGAGTTGGCTTTCCCCGCTATAAACTGTATGCACCCAGGTTGACGCATGTTGTCCTGGAGCCGCATGATTTCAACTTAGCACTCATTCCCTTTTTCCAAGGAACTTAGGACAACACGGCTTATGTCAACCATAGCCTTTGGGAAATAATAATAAAATATTATTCCCTTAGAGGTAATCTCTCTAGCTAAGCCCCTAGGCCTAGACACTTATCCCCCTCCCATACCCTACCTAGTGGATCTTAGTCCTCCATAACTCTTCTTCGTGGTCGATCTACATGCATCAATGTAATTTTATTAATGTTGCAAGTATTTACATATAGAAAATCAAGCTCATTGGCCTTAGCATCTGGTTCACCAGCCTAATAAACACATAAGTCTCTCAGCTTATAACCACTCGGATCACCAACCTATAAACATAATTACAATTCAACAGGGGCTCGGCCTTGGGGTGTTACAATCCACTCCCCTTATTTTTTCACGTTCCTCACTGCAACTTATTTACACAACAACAAGATTTTCAAAATCTTCAAAAAGATGCGGGTACTTTGCCCGCATAGCATCTTCATGCTCCCATGTTGCGTCCTCAGGACCGTACCAGGTCCACTGGACTTTTACAAGTCCTATGGCTCGATTCCGGAGCTGCTTGCTTTTCCGGTCCAGTATACACATCAGGTGCACTTGCAAGACGCCTTCTTGCAACACCTGAATCATATTCCAATCAATAACATGATTAACATCAAGTATATATGTCTTAAGCAATGAAACATGAAACACATTATGTACAACCATGGATGCAGGCAATGCGAGCATATATGCAAATGGCTCAATCCTTTCTAGGATTTCAAATGGCCCACAATATCTGGTTGCCAACTTGGAACTGTTTCGCAGCTTCAGGGAACTTCTGTTGGCTTTTACTTTCAAGAAAACATGATCACCCACGTTAAACTCCCTATGGGTTCTGTTTTTATCAGCATAAATTGTCTGCATGTCTTGGGCAGCCTTTAAATTATGCTTAATCTTCAGCATTTTCTCTTCCATTTCCTTGAGAAACTCAGGCCCAACCACTTCCCTATCAGTTGGGTTATTCCATCTTACTAGGGTGTTGCATTTTCTGCCATAAAGTGCTTCAAATAGACTCATCTTCAGTGATGCTTGATACCCATTGTTGTAGGCAAATTCTACCAAGTGTAGGTAGTCTTCCCATTTAGATGGTTTGTCCATCACATACATCCTTAACATGTCCTCTATCACTTGGTTCACCCTTTTTGTTTTCTCATTAGACTCGGGATGATAGGCTGTGTTGAAGTTCAGATTCGTTCTGAACCCTTTGAATAACCCCTTCCAGAACTTTGAGGTAAATTTTGGGTCTCTGTCAGAAACAATTGTCTTGGGAATACCATGCAATCATGCTACTTCCTTCATATAGATATCAACAACATTAGCTTCCTTGTGAGTAGTTTTCAATGGAATAAAATGGGTAGCTTTCGTAAGCTTATCCATCGCCACCATGATGGAATCATGTTGCTTGCCGGTTCTGGGAAATCCTCTGATGAAATCCATTGTCACCACTTCCCACTTCCACTCAAGAATGGGCAATGGCTATAGCAACCCAGTTGGGTGCCTATGCTCAGCCTTGACCCTTTGACATTCTAATCATTTAGCTATGTACTCTGCAATTTCCTTCTGCATTCCTGGCCAAAAGTAATGGATCTTGACTGCCTCCACTGTTTTCTGATATCCAAGGTGCCCAACATAAGGCACATTATGCATTTCTTTCAAGATCATAATTCTCAACTACTGAGAATTAGGTACATAAATTTTGTTTATGTACAAGAGTGTTCCATCAGCTTCCAACTTATAATCTTCCACTTTCTGTAGCATCTTACCTTGCTATAGCTTTGCCACCAATTCCATGTACTGCAAATCTGCATTTGTAGCTTTTGAAATTCTGCCTTTAATATCAATTTGATACATGCTAACAACTGCAGGTTGCAGTTCATGCACTCTTTTGTTGAGTGCATCAACCACTTTGTTCTCCTTTCCTTTGATATGCTTGATATCAAAGTCATACTCACAAAGGAATTCCAACCATCTACTTTGCCTAGAATTCAAGGTTGGATTATCAAACAAATACTTTAGACTGTTATGGTATGTCCTCAGTTCAAACCTCATTCCCATGAGGTAGTGCCTCCATTTCTTCAGGGCGTGCACTATGGCTGCCAACTCCAAATCATGATTTGCATAGTTATTTTCACGATCCTTCATCTTTCTGGATTCATAACATACCACAAACCCATTCTGACTGAGGACTCCTCCCAGTCCTTCTTTGTATGCATCTTTACACACTAAAAAATCTTCATTCGGATTTGCAATCCTCAGGATTGGAGCATTGGTTAACAATTGTTTCAATTGCTGGAAGCTTCTCTGACATTCTTTTGTCCATTGAAATTCCTTGCCCTTCCTTTGCAAGGAAGTGATGGGGTGAGCTATCCTTGAGAAACCTACAATGAAACTTTTGTAATAGCCAACTATACCCATAAAGGATCTGACTTATGTCACATTCTTTGGTGCTGACCATTCTCTGATGGCTTTTATCTTCTTAGGATCCACGACTATCCCATCCTTTGAAATGATATGTCCCAAATAATGGATTTTATTTTGATAAAATGAGCACTTGCTCAATTTGGCATACAATTGGTGCTCTCTTAGAACCCGCAACACCATCCTCAGATGATGTTCATGCTCTTCCTTCGACTTGGAATACACCAGGATGTCATCCAAAAATACTATGACAAACTTGTCTAGATATTCTTTGAATACACCATTCATTAGACACATGAAAACAACGGGTGCATTTGATAACCCAAATGGTACCACTGTGAATTCATAATGATCATACCTTGTTCTGAAGGTGGTCTTGCTGATGTCTTCATCCCTTATCCTTACCTGGTGGTACCTTGACCTAAGATCTATTTTTGAAAATATCTTGGCATCCTTCAACTAATCAAAGAGATCATCGATCCTTGGTAAAGGATACTTGTTCTTAATAGTCACTTTGTTCAACTATCTAAAATCGATGCACAATCTCAATGTCCCATCTTTCTTCTTCACAAACAGGACTAGGGCACCCTAAGGTGACACACTTGGGCGTATATACCCCTTCTTCAGAAGTTCTTCAAGCTACAATTGCAGTTCTTTCAACTATGGTGTACTCATTCTGTAAGGAGTTTTTGACACTGGAGTTGCTCCAGGCATCAGGTTTATAGAGAAATCAATATATCTCTTTGAGGGTAGTCCGGGTACCTCCTAGAATACATCTTCAAAGTCTTTTAATATTGCATGGTCTTCAATATTTGACAACTTATCCTTAGGTGCTTCTTCCATGTGAGCTGCAAATATTTGACAACCCTTCCTGTAACACTTCTTCAGTTGTATTGCTGAGATTTCTCTGACAGTAACTGCCCTTGGGATTCCCTGCACTTTCCTTGGGTTTCCTTCCTCATCCAAGCAAGTGAATGCCTTGTTACGACAATCTAATATGGTATGGTGTTGGTCCAATCAATCCATCACAATTAGACAGTCATAGAAACCTAAAGATAAGATGTTCAATTCAGTCCTTGCACTCAGTCCATTCATGTCCACTGGATAGGACTTAACCAACTCAACAACCTTTCTCTTGGCTCCTATAGCTAGCTGCACTAACCAAGATTTTCCATGCTTGCTTCTTGGAAAATGCAAACTTTCCACCATTCTAGGATCTATATAACTATGACTAGCTCTTGAATCAATCAAAATAGTAATGGTTTGGTTGTTGATCATACCTTCCACTTCAATCATATGTGATTGATATTCTTCTTTCTTGTTGTTCAGGGCTGTGTAGATCCTTGGTACACTTCTGCCCATGTCCTCCACTGTTTTTGTTTGTTGAACATTATGGGCAGCTCTCAGTTTGTCATCTCTGTGGGGGAAATCTCTGTACCTATGATTTCCTTTACAACCCCAACATTCCATAGGTGGTTGTCTTGGCATTTGCCCACCTACTTCATCCTTCATGGCTTCTCTAAAACCTAGCTGTCCTTGAGGGATATTCCTGAAAAATGGTGGTTTGTTTCCCTTCTGCCTCTGCTCCCTCTTAAAATTATTCTTGTCTTCCCAAGATTTTTGGAAATTAGGATTTTCTTTTTGTTGATCATATAAGCATTTTTCTCTCCTTATAGTTTCTTCCATAGTTTTCGGGTCATCATATTGGATCTTGTCACTGATGGAAGATGGAAACCCAGTCAGATACCTTTGAATATTAACTGTCTCATCCTTGATGAAGGGGACATATTTCAACAACTCCAAGAATCTTCTTTCATACTCATCAATGGACATACTTCCCAGCTTGAGTTCGAAGAACTCTTTCATTTTTTTGTCATAATACCTCTTAGTTAAGTACTTCTTTTCAAAATGTCTCTTGAATTCCCTCCATGTAACATTTTTCTCTCTGACGTGTTGTACTTACACAAGATGATTCCACCATATGGATGCCTTTCCTTTAAGTTGGTAAATGGAAATTCTTCCCTCTGCATGAGAAGAATAGTTATGTAGTTGGAAAAATTTCCTCATGTTCAGCAGCCATGTCTCAACATCTTCATATTTCTTATGTTCTCCGTAAAAAATAGGAGGCTTGATTTTGTTCATTTCACCCTTCAGTTCATCCACTTCTGATTTCCTATGCTTTCTGGTAGGAAATGGACTTGAACTGTTGTGTGATCTCTTATTGGAATGTTTCGGGGAGTGACGATGATGCCTGCTAACGCTTCTTGATCTTCCTTTCTTCTCAGGGGTCCCGCGACTCCCTGTTTTGCTTGAGCCACTCTCCTTATCCAACTTCTTTTTTATTCTTTCCAGGATCCACATCAACTTTATGTTGAATTCTCCCTGTTTCTCCCTAGATTTTATGAACTTTTTGTTATCTGCTCTGTGAGTCTGGACATCTTTCTGCAACTTTTCAATGATTTTCATCATGTTTCCCTCCTTATCTATCTCTTCTCCATGCCCATTGGATTTCGATCCTTCAACTCCCAAATGGACAACCATTCATTTATCTTCATTCTCTCAACTGAAAGCATTTTGTGCTTCCTCCATTTCAGTGCACCGTGGAACAATTTGGTTTGGTTTTGACAATTGTTAACTCTGCAAACACAATGTGCAATCAAACGAAATTTGTCAGGCCATTAATCCTTAACAAATTCCACAGTATTCATAAATCAATCTGATTCAAAGAAAACTTTCAGATTTCATTCAACGGTTCTCGATTAATAAAGAATCCCCATGGATCTTTTCTTTTTGAGCTCTACTCTGTTCTGCAATAATTTTCGAGCACTAGCCCCTTTCTCTTAGCCCTCAACGCATGTGACCACGAGCCGTGGCTAAGAGCTGGGTCAATAGGCGCTTATTCGGGACTTCAGGCCTCCAGCTTCGGAAGTTTTCAAAGCACATCACAACAAATCTCTCAGAATTCTGGATTAACAAACTCACGAAGTAGGGTGGATCAACAGTCCACGACTACCTAGCATCCCACGACTGGCACTCACTATGGAATGTCAGGCATCTGAGCTCCGAGACTTCGGAGCTTTGGAGCTTCAGGACTTCAGAGGATTTCACATCCGCACATCCCCAACACCCCAAACCGTTAATCTTTGAACACTTCTATGTCACCTTTGGTGACGTCATTACGTCTCATCACTTTTGAAATTTCTTCCTTTCATTCCCTTATGAACCATTCTTTCGGAGTGTCAAGTCTTCGGACTTCACAATTGGCACCACACGTCCACTGGACCCACGGTTTTCGTACTTGAACTAAGATATTGAATAGTCACATCACTTAATTCCTTTCAAATTTTGGAGGCATGCATCCGCGGTTTGGAGTAACTTGCCTTTCGTCCCACAATTCTTCTGACGCTGACACGTAACCCCTTGATAAAACCGTGGTTTGGATTACGGGACAACCCTTGGAAAATTAACTCCCATGCAATTTGGGTCCTCGCAATGCCTCTTGGTCATCAATCTTGATGCATCGTGATCAATGCCAGTGTGGGCCCGCCGACCTTTAACTATGTTATGCAACCTCAGGGCCCACATAGTACAACTGTCAACATTCCAGGTGGGGGCACGTGGCAGGTATAGGAGAGGTCCACGTCATTTCCAGGTGACGCCATCATGACTCACTACTTGGTCTCTTTGGGGATTCGGAGCTTCGGGCTTCAAGATTTCTCTCCTCAGCACACACTAATTCTCCCGAACGCCGAAATCCCAAACAAGCCAATTTATTGACATGGGTCCCTTTTGATGGACGATCCAGATTACTCTGGACTTCGGAGCTTCGGGAGTTCTATGTTCTTCATACACCGCCCTAACTTCCACCCTTGGCTTGATCCAACAGTTTTGGTCCAACTTCGGCCCAATCCAACCATTGAGCTCTTTTCCTCAAATCTATGGAGTAGATCCATTTCGGGGACTTCAAACTTCAGGCCTCCGACCTCTTTCGCTCTATAACCCATAACTTCACTAAAGCCACAAAGTCCAAAGGTCTTGGAGGTTAACTCTCATGCTCCTTTTTCCTGTTTCGACGGGTGTGGTTTTACATACCGCTAAACCCCCTGAGCTTCGTAACACGACCAAGGTAACCTCTTGGCACAATTTCTCTCTAAAACCTTGGTTCTAATGACCACTTATCTGACCCATCTAGGATCAATGCTTGAACCTTGGCTCTGATAACAATTTGTAACGTCCTCGACCACCGACCCCTGCCGGGTAATGCTACCCAAACAACCTTAACCTTTCCTTTCCTGCTCTGATACCATTTATGTGACATTCTCGTCCTTAAATAGTAGGCCAGGCCAAGCCATGCTACTGAGTAACTTTGCGGAAATAATCACATATAAAACTTAATCGGAAGATAGAGATAGCATCTTATATTCACACTTATAATTATATATCTATCTAATGCAATTAAACAGACGTCAATACTCTACTCATACACATGTTCATGCGGAAGCAACATTTAACACATACATGCAACATATATATATATATATATATATATATATATATATATATATATATATATATATATATATATATATATATATATATATATATATATATATATATATATATATATATATATATATATA
>ML800477.1:93730-106898 GCA_009831015.1 Picea engelmannii | reverse complement strand
GAGGTGGAACAATTGCTTGGCCAGAGTTGTTTTACCAGACCCGAGGCGGTGGGATTTTTTTACATACATTCATATTATTTAATAGTTATCTCCGCCGTCGGATTTTCAAAAGCAAATATCGGCTGCCGTGGTAAATGGGAAATTAAATGTCAGCGGTCAAATCATAGGGAAAGCATTTATCAAAGCATTATCAAAGCAGGCTTGATACATTATGAAACTATAGGGAAATCATTTATCAAAGCAGCAAGAATTGCCTGGGAAGAAGCGAAGCCGGCAATAACGGTTCAAACTTTCCAGCGAATGAAATTGTGACAAATCCACAAAATTTTTATTAAAAAAATTACGTATTTAAATTTCCTATGTTAAACATTAGCATTTTTACAATATTTGCCAAGTCAACCTTCAACTAATTGAAAGTCAGCGATGAACTCATCGCTATAGTCCCTGCCCTTGGCCTTCCGGCAGGGACTAATAATATACCCTCAGTAGTATGAAATATAATCTATGGAGTTATGAAATTTGTCACTGACCCAATTCTAAAAATAATATACTCTCAGTAGTATGAAATATAATAGAAACATCCATTTTTTGATATTTATTCTTGGTAGCTATTTGTTAGAAAATTCACGGTTAACTTGTCGTTGTCATATTTATTTATTGTCTCCTCATTTACGGGTTTATATAAATTTGCTCTCATCATAATACACATTATGAATTGATTTATTAACCAATTTTATTAAATAAAATATTATAAATTGATTTGTGAATTAATTTTATAAAAAAGTTGAACAAAACTTAAATTCAATTTGATTTAAAGTATATAAATTTTCACAGTTTTCATAATACAATTTGTAATTTTATAAATAAATTGTGTAAAAAGTTTTTGAAAAGTTAAAAACTTTTTAAAAAGAGATTTAATGAAGTAAAAAGTATTAATGATTGGTGACGCTGCCATTACCATTCGATCCTTTTCCAGATTGACTCCTTTGCAAAATATCAAGTTATCTCGTTTGATGCAAAGTATCATCTCCCTCAGCCTTTCCTTTGCGAAAATATATGTGTTCCATGTCCTAAGATTGCATAATGGAATGACAAATGCACAAGCCAATTTGGGAGTAAGCATAGGGAAAGGGTTGATAAAAATCAATTGGGGGTGTTGGCCTATGCACCCCTCCCATGAAATATTTTGCATTTAAGGTTATGAATCACTCACAAAACAAGGGTTCAATCATGCACCTTGGAATTTATGCACACCACCTTATGTCATATCGACAATGGTGTGTGAGCAATTAAATAGAGTCACTGCCCTAATGGTGAATGCAAGTGGCTTTCAAATGGAACAAGATCTAGAAGGCCTTTGTTTGCTAGAGCCTGGTCCCATGTTTACATTTTTCAATGTAGTAGAACAGATTGAGAGTGGGGCGGACTGAGCCAACCTTTGTTTTCTTTTGGATTGGCACTCTCTCACTATCAAAATGGGTCATTATCATTGTTAACATCATTGTTGTATTATGTGTGATCTTTGGGAGGTTTAGTGTGGTCTCCAAAGATGTGAGAATGGGGCCACTAAGACTCAATTTAATGTGAATAATTCAAACTTTTTGTGGAAACACTCACAAGAGGAGTTGGGTTAGAAGTTAAGGACCGATACAAAGTTGAGATGATTGTGCCATGGAAACTATGTCTCGGCTGTTAGGATTAAGGGTGAATCAATGAATCTCAGTTTCATTTTTTTGCAAGTCATGCACACAAAAATGGCCTATGCAAACCCTTGATCAAGGTTTTACCTCGATGGAGATTTTAAGCCTGTGTTTAAAGGTTTAAAACCTAGATCGAGTTAAAATATCAATCAAGCCCTTTAAACCAAAAACGATAAAAAATAACTCAATTTGAGGGTTTTAAAATACCTTGATCAGGGACTTCTAAATCCCTTGACTAAGGTATTTTAAAACCCTTGATAGAATATTAGACGTCGATCCAGGGCTTGAAAATGAAGAATTATTTCCAATTTTTGTAGGTTTTCATGGAGTTGCAACTTCTAATAGGTGAAATCCCTTCATCTCTTCCATGGAAGTGGGCCGACTTGGTGCATGTAGATTCCTCATTGAATTCTATATCCAATTACGTATAGTTTTATCTTTTTTTATTTTATACAATATTATAACCTAAAAATATTATACAATATTATTTCCTCCCAAGTAGTGAAGGACCCCCAATAAAAATATGTATCTTAAAAATACATAACCTAAAAATTATAAAAAATATTTGTGCACTCAATGGATGTTTCCTCTTTAAAAGGGTATTTCTGAAGTTTCATTTTACATAAACAAGTGAAAATAAATTGGGACCACAAAGGTGTCTAAAATGTGATTCAAATGTTAGTTTCTTGGCTTCAAAAGATAATAAAACATATTTTTTCCAAAAAAAAAATATGCACTACCCCATTCCATGTAAATCATTTTGGTATAATTTGTTTTTGAAAATTATACATTAAACACCGAGATAGTTGTTGGGAACAAAAGTCATTTTTTTTACTTTTATGGAAATATGAAGGACAAGCATTCAATTAAATGCATATTTGACACATTAAATGTCCTTAATGTTTTTTGAAAAAAATATTGTTAGAAAGACAATACAATTCCCTACAAATTGTATTTTACTACATGTCAAAATTCACAACACTTATATGAGTTTCAAGGGATTCAATTTAAAAAATATGTAAAATATTAAATTTGCATTGCCACTTCTAACTAAAAAATGGGACGCATATTCATGGATTCACCCTCGAAGGAAGCAAAGAATGAATTCTCTACCTTCATGCTCTTCTCACATCGATAATTTCTCAAACTAGATTCTTACCTAGGAGAGTTGAAACCTATGGTTAATAAACTTGTGGTTTAAGTTCATCTCCCTCTAGATGTATCTCATTCCCTCTCCCCTTCAAATGTTACTTCAACTAAAGACACATTGGCCTATGGTTTCTCTCAACTACCCAATAAAGAAAAACTTGTGCAACATGTCACAAACTTGGATATAGATGATTCTATAGAAGTTGTTAATCTTGTGGAACATGAAGATGCTTGTAAAAGCATAGAGGACATAGAATTGAAGTCTCCAGTTAGCTCAAATGGGTAGAATCTTTTTCTCTTCTATATTTTTATAGTTATTATGTACTATAGAGTAATAGTTTTGTTATATCAGTTTGTACAGTAGTATAATTGCCAAGTATGCTTATATTGCCAAAGGATAAGCTCTATTAGAAAATTTTGGAAAAACAATCTAGTTTTTTCGTTATTACATCATTGTACGACTTGGATGTTGTTTTCTCTAATACAAAATCTAACCATTTATGTAAAAAAATAGCGAATTTTAAATTTAGTGAATTAGAAATTTGGTAAAAAGACTCCAGTGCACATGTTTTGTTTGAACACACCATCTTTGGTCGACTTCTTTTTTTGACAATGCACTACCCTTGATTCTTTCAACATATTAATAAAAGTGTGGCTTAATTTAATAAAATTCATGCTCACACCAATGTATCTATCACCAACATCGGTGCACTGAACACATATGTCAATGCATTACATTTTACAAAAATAATTGTGCAATTACTCCAACCGTAGACACTACTAGCACAAGGCATATGTATATTGCATTAAACAATACACTTACATGGATAGGTTGCACCAAGCACAATGCATTAGAACATCTAGTAGTGCACCAATGAGCGCAATAAATATGTGTGTTAAATTAGTTTAAACGTTTTATGTTTTAGCTCTTATTCGATTATATAATCTATTTAATTTTCATTTTGGCTTTTTTCTAGTTAAATAATCCATTTAATTTTACTCAAAATTCGGCAAAAAATTGTTGGATCTACATATTTGAGTGGTTAAGTCTATAAATGCATTGTTTTTCTATGTGCCAAAAAACTATAGGCCACAACGATTGCAAATTTTTTTAAAAAAATAAGAAAAATAAATTAATTATTGAAATGGAAAATTAAAACCGTGAAAATGTAAATTAATGGGTTGTAAATAAAGTACCAAGTACTAGATGTTTGGGGTTTTGGATAATCCAAAAATGAAATAAAATGTCATGGATGAAAATTGTCAGGAAATCCAACAATTTAGAAGCAAGGGAAATGAGGCACTCATGGAGGGGCAAAGAGTAGTGGTGCCTAAAGGTGTTGGAAGCAAGGGTGGATGGTAAAAATGAGAAATCAATTTGGTATTTATTTTTTAGTTAACCCCACCATGGTGCAACTTGTATCTAGATGCACTAATGCACAACTTGTATCATGAGGTTTATTTATTTTTCTTTAGTTTTAATGTTATGGTGACGACCCAACTACTACCTTATTTTTATAATATTATTTAAACCAAAAACAATAAAAAAATAACTCAATCTGAGCGCTTTAAAATATCTTGATCGAGGGCTTTTAAATCCCTTGACTAAGGTATTTTAAAATCCTTGATAGAAGATTAGACCTCGATCCAGGGCTTGAAAATGAAAAATTATTTCCCATTTTTGTAGTTTTTCATGGAGTTGCAACTTCCAGTAGGTGAAATCCCTTCATCTCTTCCATGGAAGTGGGTCGACTTAGTGCATGTAGATTCCTCATTGAATTCTATATCCAATTATGTATAGTTTTCTCTTTTTTTATTTCATATAATATTATTTATTCCCAAACTTATACAAACCTTTTTTCCTCCCAAGTAGTGAAGGACCCAGTAAAAATATGTATCTTAAAAATACATAACCTAAAAATTATAAAAAATATTTCTGCACTACATGGATGTTTCCTCTTCAAAAGGGTATTTCTGCTTTTTCATTTTACATAAGGAGGTGAAAAGAAATTGGGACCACAAAGGTGTCTAAAATGTGATTCAAATATTAGTTTGTTGGCTTCAAAAGATAATAAAACATATTTTTTCAAAAAAAAATATGCACTACCTCATTCTGTGTAAATCATCCTGGTATAATTTGTTTTTGAAAAGTATACATTAAACACTGAGATAGTTGTTGGGAACAAAATTCATTTTTTTACTTTTACTAAAATATGAAGGACAAACATTCAATTAAATGCAGATTTGATACATTAAATGTCCTTAATATTTTTTGAAAAAATAATCATTAGAAAGACAACACAATTCCATACAAATTGTATTTTACTCCATGTCAAAATTCACAACACTTATATGAGTTTAGAGGGATTCAATTTACAAAATATGTAAAATATTAAATTTGCATTGCCACTTTTGACTAAAAAATGGGACGCATATTCATGGATTCACCCCGAAAGGAAGCAAATAACGAATTCTCTACCTTCGTGCTCTTCTCACATCGATAATTTCTCAAACTATATTCTTACCTAGGAGAGTTGAAACATATGGTTAATAAACTTGTGGTTTAAGTTCATCTCCCTCTAGATGTATTTCATTCCCTCTCCCCTTCAAATGTTTCTTCAACTAAGGACACATTGGCCTATGGTTTCTCTCAACAACCTAACAAATAAAAACTTGTGCAACATGTCACAAACTTGGATATAGATGATTGTATAGAAGTTGTCAATCTTTTGGAACATGAAGATGCTTGTAAAAGCATAAACGACATAGAAACGAAGTCTCCAATTAGCTCAAATGGGTAGAATCTTTAGTTTCTCTTCTATATTTTTATAGTTATTATGTACTATAAAGTAATAAGTTTGTTATATAAGTTTGTACAATAGTATACTTGCCAAGTATGTTTATATCGCCCAAGGATAAGCTTTGTTAGAAAATTTTGGAAGAACAATTTGTTTTTTTTGTTATTGGCTATCTCATTACTCCTTCTCTTTGTATAGCAGCATTGGTCGGCTTGGATGTTGTTTTCTCTAATGCAAAATCTAACCATTCATGTAAAAAAACATATTAAATTTTAAAAAACATAGTGAATTTTAAATTTTGTAAAAAGACTCCAGTGCACATGTTTTGTTTGAACACACCATCTTTGGTCGGCTTTTTTGACAATGCACCAGCCTCGATTCTTTCACCATATTAATAAAAGTGTGGCTTAAGTTAATAAACTTCATGCTCACACCAATGTATCTAGTAACCAACATCGATGCACTGAACACATATGTCAATGCATTACATTTTACAAAAATAATTGTGCAATTATTCCAACCGTTGACACTACTAGCACAAGGCATATGTATATTGCATTAAACAATACACTTACATGGATAGGTTGCACCAAGAAAAATGCATTAGAACATATAGTAGTGCACCAATGAGCGCAATAAATATGATATGTGCATTAAATTAGTTTAAATGTTTTAAGTTTTAGCTCTTATTCAGTTATATAATCTATTTAATTTTTGTTTTGGCTCTTTTCCGGTTAATCCATTTAATTTTACTTAAAATTCGGCGAGAAATTGTTGGATCTACATATTTGAGTGGTTAAGTTTATAAATGCATTGTTTTTCTATGTGCCAAAAAACTATAGGTCACAACAGTTGCAAATTTAAAAAAGAAAAAGAAAAAGAAATTAATTAATGAAATGGAAGATATTAACCGTGAAAATGTAAATTAATGGGTTGTAAATAAAATACCAAGTACAATATGTTTGGTACAAGATGTTTGGGGTTTTGGATAATCCAAAAATGAAATAAAATGTCATGGATGAAAATTGTCAGGAAATCCAACAATTTAGAAGCAAGGGAAATGAGGCACTCATGGAGGGGCAAAGAGTATTGGTGCCTAAAGGTGTTGGAAGCAAGGGTGGATGGTAAAAATGAGAAATCAATTTGGTACTTATTTTTTAGTTAACCCCACCATGGTGCAACTTGTATCTAGATGCACCAATGCACAACATGTATCACGAGGTTTATTTATTTTTCTTTAGTTTTAATGTTATGGTGATGACTCAGCTACTACCTTATTTTTATAATATTATTTATACTTTTATAATCATCATCATTGTTATCATTATCCTTGTCATTATTGTTGACAATCATCATCATTGTTATCATTATCATTGTCACTATTGTTGACAACCATCATCTCCACTACTATCTTTTTCACCCTCCAAGCGGGCCCTTGGTAAAAATTATAATTCTCAACATAAGGTTAAGGTTACTTGTTTCCAATGCTTTCACTTTTATGGATTGTTCCTTCATTTCCTCTATTCACTTTTGCACCGCCTATAATAGAAGATGAAATAAAGTTACACTTGAATTTAACAAATTGTATGATTTATGTTTGAAAAGACAAATTGTTGAATCCATCTACCCTATGATTCTCACAATCATCACACTCAAGATATACTCAAAGTATCTCAAATCGATGTCTTATTACCATTAAATCTATTAATATTTATTTTGAAAATAAAAAATTATATACATGAATGTTAAATCATTATATAAATGTATCCAACCCAATCAACATCACTAAATCCAATCAACAAATTCTATTGATCTTAAACATGATTACCACAATACAACCTCAATCCCTTTAATCGTTATAAGAAATAAAGAAACCACTTCATTACAAACCAGTATTCATGTCTAAGATTTAATAAAATTATACTCACCAATGCCACTACGTAAGCAATAAAGAGCCTCATGTGAATCATGGAATACAACAATCTTCTAACTACACCCTTATAGGGAACTTGATTGGTCCTAGCAATTTCATCCTTTAACTTAGCTTCCTTCTTTCTATAATTTTATATTCTTGTTAACAAGCATTATCGTAAGCTTACAATATGACATATAAAATTCTTTCCCAAATCACTTACGTCTTTTTCTTGACTCAATAATATTTACCATGTGTCCTTATATGTGGACGCATGTGTCTATAAATGGTAATAAATGACATCCTTTATCTCAAACTAAGATGATAATTTTGCCTCAACCAGATAATCAACATACTACCATCCTTACTGAATTGGACATGATCCTAAGCAAAAGGGAAACAAAAAAAAATTTAATTTTCAAAGGGTCTAGTATATGAAGGGATCGACATTATTATATTAACATTCCATTTTAATAGTTATAGCATTGAACTTCTTATAACATTGATTATTTTAGTTCATACATTTTTAATTTTTTTTAGTCCATATAACTTGCAATAAGAGGTTTTCATGGCCTTGCACCATGAATTTGTTTAATTGGCGATTTCCTCATCAAGATCCTCATTTAAGAAAATAACATCCATATAATGTATCTAATGTATCTCCTATTTGAAGATAGCTAACATTGATAATAGTGTCTTGATTGAAATCGTCTTAAAGTTTCATGATAGCTAATCCCCTTCTTTTAATGAATAAACTTTTTCTACAAAATTATTATTATACTTTTCAAATGGCCTTTTTTTTTATATTTCTTCTTTCAATTTTATTTAAACTTTATTTACATTTTATTTTCGATTTAACAACTATTATGTACATTTCTCCATTAAAGACTTGTAATCTTTCATTAACACTTCCTTTCACTCAACAATTCTTTTCACACCAAAATCCTCTTACACTAACATGGGAATGTCAAAACATAGAAAAATCCATAGTAAAACATCTTTTAGAGATCACATCATACCCTTTTTTTTTTTACATCCTTAACCCAAGTTGCTTGACATGTTCTTATTTGATATTAGTGTCATTTTTTTACAACACCGACTTTGGGAATAACTCTTTTTGTGAAGTAGAAAATTACTTAAATTACACATTGATCTCAATGATGACAACCAACCCTTTTTAATTTCTCAATCAAAATGTAGAAAATTCCTTAAATGAAACATTCATCTCAATGATTACAACCCACCCTTTTTTATTTCCCAATCAACTTTGATTTCACACATATAATGTCATAAAATCAATAGATTTATCCTTCCTTCTTGATAAATCTTCTTCGAAATTCGAACCAAATTTCCAGCAAAATGAAATGAAATAACTGAGCGACCAATAGGAGCACCCCTGTCGATCGAATCAAAACCGGTGGCTCTCGATCACCCGATGATTCTCTCTAACACGTGGAAGCAACAAGAAGCGAGGGAATTACACGTGTCATTCCCTACTGTTCCTCGGCACCCGGCGGCCTGCCTCGTTCAACTCCTCTGTGGAATGCACGGCCAAAGAGTTTCGCCGAGGATTGTTACGGTCCGCATTTCCAGGGTTTTCAGGTATTCCATATTTATTCGACGGCAGTTTTTGCTAACTGAGTTAATCGATTCGTCGTATTCTGTACAGCTAGGGACTCGATTTTCGGCCATTTTTGCCCAGAACTGACGGAGATTTGCTGAGACTTTTGATCCAGAGGGTTCCGAGTTCGAACTTCGGTTTCAGCTTCGATTCCCATCTGTAACAATTGTAGAAATGTTTTGCAGACAATATCGTCTATTGCAATTGTATAAAAATTTTGCAGGCAATAGAATAATAAGAGAGTAGGATGTTAATTTAAATGACTAAATTTTGATGGGCCCTGTTTCATTATGACTTTGAATTTTTTTGATGAAGCCAACGCTGCTACAAGCATCTTTGAACCCTTCTCCTATCTCCATGAACCCTTCTCCTATCTCCATATTTGAACTCTTATAGTATCTCCGCTTGGTAGCCTTAGTATCCTATTAGACAGCTTTGGCAAGACTGCTCCAGTAGAAAATGATGAGGTCAAGCCCTAAGACCTACAAAGTTTTCAACATTGGTATAGAGTTAGTGTCGCCATTAAAAGTATAGAATAAAAAAAAAAAAACCTCCATCGTGAAACAAATTACTTCATATATCATCCAAACACAATATTAAAAATGGAAATAGAAATAGTCTTCTTCATAACATATTAATATTCTATGTTTTTCTAGCAATTGCAACTTTCTAAACATATCATAGTAGATATCCTCCTCTTGGGCGGGCTATGCAAAGATGGGACCATATTGAAACTAATTGATTTGAGGTGGGTGAAGGAGCAGGCTACTCTAAGTTGAGGCAGTGAAGGAGTCGATTCAGTCATAAGAAAATGATCTTTTGTAAGGAGGTTTCAATGTCCTCTTCCAACAACAAGACATGGTGGATACATTTGGTAGAAGGACATAGAAGATACAAGTAGTAGCAGGCAAAGGAAAGTGCATTGCATGGCAAGTAGGTGGCAACTCTAGCAAGGGGGTCATTTGTACATGGACTAAATTGGAGATCTATGCATAAACATTTAATGTTACCAAGTAATGCTAGACCTGATGTCTCGCATTAATCTGCACTACTTCATTTAACGACGCATCACTCTCAATCATGTGAAATTTATCCTAAATTTTGCCTCAATGTGAGGCCAAATAAGACCTCAAACTAAACAATTAGGGTAAAAATGAAATGTGAGTTGCAAAATTGTATGGATTCCTCAAAACTTTAGTTAAGATGGTTAATTTGTGTTGGTTTGCGTGCAACGACTTGAAAAATGATTACCAATATTCCCTCGACCCGAAGGACAAGGACTAATAAGAAATGAAAGCACTTGAGCTTTCACCATAAATTATCATTCTAAATGTAAGAAGTAAAAAAAGAAAAGTCTGAGAAGAAGAATCTGCCAAGAACAGGATGTTATGGACACGTGCAACCCTAGCCAACTTGCATGATATGAACAATAAACCCAATCTTGGTAAGTATGAAAACATAGGTATAAGGGGTAAATAGAAGTAAATTAGTCTTAAGGGGTAAATACCTATAAATTACTCTTAGGCCATTAATTCGATTTGAAAAGTCATCCCTGGTCTTGTTAGAAAGTTAAGAATTTTTTTATAAAAAAATTATTTGGGAAAATAGTTTAATGGTAAATGTAAATCCTAAAGATTTCTCTAAGGGCTTAGCCATGATATGGGACATACAAATTATTTCTTTGGTTATGTATGCAGAAAACCCTTAGATTTTGGTCATTTTACTTGGGATAAAGTTTCAAGTGATGACCATTTATGCCCAAAATAAGTCGATGGAGAATAAATTATATTGGGCATCCCATGTCCTCATAAAACCAAATTCCTTAAAAAAATAGAATTTAGTAGAAGACATTAATTTGGCGTTGGATGCAAAGAATAAGAGAGGTGGAATTTGTATAAGAGACCTTTCAAAGTACCCCAAATGGGGTGACACATGGTGCACACATGTCAACATATGTGTCGACTACGAGGGAGGTTAAGGCACCTCGTCGCCACCCTCTTGCCCTGTCTAGTTGATATGCCTAGCATTCGTTTCCTCCAATGTTCAGTGCACTGGGAGGGAATGGCAATCTTAATGGTGACTTGGGTTCGGCTCCTTGCTATAGGTACAAAGCAGCAAAGATTCATTAACCAAGCACTCATGGCAATCAGAGCCATTAATTCCAACGCCCTCATGTTGATTTTTCCTCGTGGGGAGTTTTATCTATGGAATTTGGCTTTAGTTCACCGTCTCCTCCTGGTTTCTATGCTCCTCGCCTGCAATGCCTTAGTAATTCTTCCTCGGTCTCTCTTTCACACCTCTAGCCACCCCATCGTCTTTTTCTTCCTCCCTGTTCTTTTCCCAACCATGCCTCACGAGAGAGGTAAGTCCTGACATGGGCCAACCTATTACAGTCAGGTCGGCTGGCATAAACGCCTGGGACCAACCTCGCTCTCTCTCCCCTTCCAGGTGGTAGTTTGGACCGCTCACCCTACTCTGACTAGAACATGTATGAGGCAGCTCAACTGGGGCTCTGTCCATCTAACACAAAGCATCTCCATGGAGGTTGTCCGGTGGAAGAGGATATTTCTCCCAACTGGGAGGAAATTCTGCCAAATTTGTCGAAGACCACCTTGGAGCAGCGACCAACCACAAGTACCATAACCCCTTTGATTTTTCTGGAGCCAGCCGGAATAGGCTGTATGGTTGAAGAGAAAATCCCTCCTTAGATGGATGATCACTGTTAGAATTTCCTTGTTGCTAAGAATGAGGACCCCGGAATAAATTGGGACAAAGACTGGAATGAGGACGACACATAAGAGCATGCTCACCCGGCTCCCAGCTCTTGCAATCTCACGGAAGACCACCTAGTCTTGATTTTCGAGATGCGAAAGGATTTAGTAGAGCATCTCCACAACCAACATACCCTCAACAAGCGCTTGGATTTCATGTTCGACTCCCTCTCAAGTGAGCCTGAGAAAATTTGATGTCCAACTTGCCGTCAGCCATTCACCTTCAAGGTTCACCAGGATGGACACCCGAGTTCGCCTCATGTCTAGTCTCCTTACTATTTTTTTCTCTGGTTTTAGTGATAAGGTTTTTGTGAAATTCAAACTCTGGTTCTGGTTCATTAGTTGGTCAGGGCACTCAGTCGACCACATGTTTTGGTTTCCACGCTTGTGGTAGAACAGGTGGCAAGTCACCAAGTTCTTTAAGACATATGTCATATTTTGGTCTCTGAACAATACTGCCCACGTGTTCTGGTTTCCACTTATGTGGCATAACAGGTGGAAAGTTTTGGTGTATACTCAGACATGTGTAGCTTTTGCTAGCCCAAGGTAATACAATACTTTTTTATTTACAAAAGAAAAAGAGACCTTTCAAAGTAAGCGGTGGAATTATGTTGAATTGAGATATTATAAAATCAATTTTAGTAAGAGTAAGTATGTCTAAACAAATAAGGAAATAGTAGCAAAGTAGCTAGTTCCTGTTTGGTTCGTATCTTAATCTAGAACAAAAAAAATTTAAATACAAATTAGTTATATTTTTTAATATTTATTCCTATGCGAGCCAGAGTGAATGAATACAAATGTAATTGAATGTATCATATTGATGTTTTTTTGTTTGACTTTGGATATCTCAAGTATATTGTTGTTCAATAAGTGACTTGGGTTTTTTGTGCTTCCATTTTATTTTCATCATATCATTGGTATACGTATCTCCACTATATTAACTTCTATTGGGGGTCGTTGTGTTTGTAAACTAGACTTCCTTACTGGAATTATTTTGGATATTGAATTTTGGTTTATTATTAAGTTTATCAAAACAAATAGAGAAGATGATATCGATGCCATATAGATTTTGGATATTACAAGGAGAAACAAAGTGATTTCATTACTTTGAATTGTGTTAGGATGTTAGTGAGAAGGCTCACATATATGTGAGCCTACTCACATATATGTGAGCCTCCTCACATATATGTGAGCATGCAGGCTCACATATATGTGAG
>ML800477.1:76113-93680 GCA_009831015.1 Picea engelmannii | reverse complement strand
GCATGCATGCTCACATATATGTGAGCCAGCAGGCTCACATATATGTGAGCAGGCAGGCTCACATATATGTGAGCAGGCAGGCTCACATATATGTGAGCATGTAGGCTCACATGCATGCTCACATATATGTGAGCAGGTTCACATATATGTGAGAAGGCTCACATATATGTGAGCAAGATTTTAGTTGATGGAGATATGGTATGAAGTTACAAAATTTAATTCATTTAGAATTGTTTGAAAAAATTGTTATAATTTATATTGTGAAAGACGTTTTATAGTATCCATTTTTTTCATTCTTTCATTGTTTATTATATGAGTAACATATTTTCAAATACACATGAGATGTTATAAAAATCAGTTGAAGAACCTATATATAAAATAAAACAAGACATACAGAGAAATATGAATTGGTAGTAAAGTTCTAATAATTGCATTATGTTTCCATTTAATTTTCATAATTGCATTATGAGTTTGAATTTGTTCTTTTCGGTAACCAAACCTTGTAAAATGAAATTTGGTCTTTTAATTTCATGAAGATGTCTAAGGTTAGTTGTCATATGACTTTGAGGCACGAATGATATGATTAGAACATGTGAATTATAATATGGTGTTTCTTGTCTTAGAAAGAAAAATTGAAAAACAAGTTGAGATGCATTTTATGGTAAAAGTTGTGTGTAGAGAGTTATAAGGCCAATGTAATATATTGTAATCTCGTCATTATCATTTTTATTATCATATTTCACGGGGAGCTTGTTAACTTTGATAACATGCTGTTGAGGAAGCAACCAAGAAAAATAAAAAAGTGGGTGTGTTTGTCACGGAAAAAAGCTAATGATCATGACAAATAATTTTGAAATATATATATATATATATATATATATATATATATATATATATATATATATATATATATATATATCAATTTGGAATATTCAAATGACAAATAAATATATATTGTTAATTGTAAAATATACTAAAAAGGTATTATTGTGTTGTTTCAAAATCTATAAAACATATTAATTTAGGGTATTTTTCTCAAGTTCACCTAAGATTTTAGGCATGTATTCCTTCACCATATTATTACGAGAAATACATTGTCATTTTAAAACAATATTGCATCTCACACTACTTCTTGCAAATTCATTAAATGCTCTATCTACACCACGTATATCATCCCTTTCTCATATGCATCCTCCCACATGTCACAACATCTATCTATCCCTTAAGTCACACATAGTATTTATCTAGTCATGGCATGCCATTCTTCTTCTCGCCCCCTACTGCCATCATATGGTCATCTCGTGGTCAAAGTAGAAAATGATCGACCCACTAGTCATTGCAAAGATGCAGGAGGTAGTCCGCACAAATAATGTTTCTATAAGAAATATTCTAAAATAATTCAAGATTTAAACAAACACTAAAATTTGTGAGGCATATTGATATTTAAGAAAGTACTAGATATGAAGATTTCTTTGGAGGAAGTTGAACCTGCTAGTGAGATTGTGAAGCAATTATGCACAGATGCTATGAGTTATGGTTCAATTTCACTAGAAGCTCATATAACTTTGGACATTGTCATGAATAAAATTGGAGGAAAATACAATAGAGGTTTGCATTTTCTTCTATCTTTTGGAACAACATAAATGCACCATAGAGATTAGAATAGACGAAAAAAAATTAACAACCAATAAGAATCAACAATCCTACATGTGTTCCTACTTATGAAAACAAGATATTGAGAGATACCTTAGACTCATTTCTTTCATGCACTGGCAATATTAACATTCTTTTCTCCCTTAGTTTATGTGCCTCAAGTAAAGGAGGAGAGAATCCATCATGCTTAGGACCACTCCCTGATGGATTTGTGAATCCTAAAAGAAGTGAAATCAAACAAGTTGCAAGCAATGATCAAATTTGAAGGGCTAGTGTTAATTTCAGTTGGAAGGGCATAAAATCATCCAACCCTACAAGGATGAAAAGTTTAAAAAAAAATCATACTTCAATTGACAAGTGTACATTAAGTAAACATGTCGTAAGTAAACCCGTCAATTGACAAGTGTACATTATATGGTAGTTTTCTATTTGATATTTTAAACTTGATATAAATTCCTTTTTCACGCTTCCAAAAGAATGATGATTACAAATTATTATTGGGTTTGAAAAGAAAAAACTAGTGTAATCTTAGAAAGGAAGGCCAAAAAAAATCTTGTTTTAGATCGCATCATTACAATTTATAAGCATTGCACAGAGGCATTAAAATCTTGTTTCAAATCACATCATTACAATTTATAAGCATTGCACTAAGGTATTAAAAGAAAGAAAAGTTTTCTATTTCTAAAGATAATATTCAAAATATTTGAAAAATGAATACATAAACAAATTTGTTGTAGAATCAAATAAACCAGTGTTCCAAAGCACTAGCCTAATATACATAATTTTAGGCCTTTACACACAAATTACAATAAACAAGAAAAATAACCTTGACTTTAACAAGAGAAGGTATAATCTTGAGTTTGCACAACTACTTTTCAATGACAAAAACAATTAGCATGCACTTGAAACATTGAAAAGTATCCAAATCTCAACCTCGGTCTTCCACAACGTTGTGATAAGTAAGTGATGGAATTAATAACATTAGAGTCATCACAATATAATGAACGAAATACCAAGTAAAATATATGGAAGAGTGACGGAGTGTGGGCAGCTAAAAATGATTGAGAGGAAGTACAATCAAAATTCAAAAGCATTACCTTGATAGGAAGATGGTGCACACAAGTTTCAATTTCCTGCATTGATGCCCATTGCCAAAAGTTCTCTAGTAAGTTCAATTATGAAAAAAATATTTGAGAAATAAAGATTAAATAGAATTAAAGGAGTGTGTGCGGCTTGGCGAGAACTGAGATTGCAAAGTACACGTAATCCTTGCCACCGTGCTTCCAACTTGCCAAGACAAACAATTCTCACTGCCATTCTGCCATCATCCATGCACACCCAAACATGTAATTCCACTTGAAGTGATCTAAATAAATAAACTTAAAACCACTGTCACTAGGTTGATTGATTGGATCCATTTTTAAAGTTTCTAGCTAAGCCAACTATGAGTTATGGGACTACATTGAATAAGCAGTAAATACAGAACTTCCAAATGGGCCTATTTGAAAATTGACAATGGTGTTATTTTCATTTTCAGGTATACTTAAAGTCAATATGGTTGTCATTGAGAGGGTTAGTTTCCAAAATTTGGACTCTAAGTGGTTTTGTTTCATGTTATGTTTGATTTAATATGGGTTTGATAAGGTAGATAATGTGGAATTCCATCGCCACTACAAAAAAAACTCGACTTCTTCTATAATTACAAAAACGTGGACTTAATCTTCATCAACACAAACAACCTGGCACCACATTTCACATCATTTTTCCATACAAATCTATAAAATCGCCTTGAGTTTTCAAATGTCAGAAACTCTTTTAATTTGATTTCCTTGGACATCATATTCAAGTCATCTTTTATGTTATAGATTATGCAACTTCCATGGCTAGTAGCTGCTTTGTTTGCAAAGATTGATCACATTAATATATATTTTCACAGAGCATTAAACATTTAGTGTTTATCTACTCAACACTCGTAAACAATGATTGGACAGGTGTCTGGGACACTTCATCGTGGCTTTCAAGTAATTATTAATGTTTATCAAGAGATTTGAACTAGCTTCTTTAAAAGTTGAGGTGGTTGGAAGAAAACATACCATAACATTATGACATCGATTATAGAACCACATGGATATAATGAATTGTTGATTCACCATGTAATTATGCCCATTGTCATTAATTTTCCAAGGATTCATTCTTAGTCCCCAAATCTAGATCAATTTTGAAATCATCTAGACTCTGGATCCTTAAATACAGATGTTAAATCCCAGATTTGGTATAATTTTTGGTGGATCCTAAAATTAATTTTGACGGGATATTTAAAAGTTTGCTCTTGTTTTGAAAGATTATAATTAATTTTGCACTTCCCAATGGACGTGTAAAATTTAATTCTTAAATTTTTTTGAAGGGAAAATTTGGACAACCCCTTCTCTAACGAGCTAGAAACCTTTTGAAGGGTTGGGGCGGGTTCAAATTTGATCCTTGGTTGCAAGTGGGTGATATGGTGTTTCTAGCCACTATGTGACTAATACATATGAACTTTAGATTAAGATGGCTCATGTATGGAATTTTGTTAAGGAGTCTACAAAAGGTAATTTATTGATAATATTGGTTGCATTTGAGGAGAGAAGATATTTTGAGCTAGCATAATCAATTGCACTTATTTTCAAGACACATTGTTAGACTTGTTATGTTTTGTGCATGGTAGACTTGTAGGCCTGTGTGTGAAGGTTGCTTCCTACATTAGACTGGATATTTTCTATCATCATTTATTCTAAGTGTTCCTCTATAGGGAGAAAATCCTAGCAAGGGTGGTGAAATTCCATTCCACAAAGTCATTGGTGATATTGTTGTTAAAATAAATTCAACTTCCAACGTGGGGCTTATTAGTCCTCCTCCACACCATGATATTTATTCCAATGAAGATCTTGCATAGATAATAGACTTGTAGGCATGTGTGTGAAGGTTGCTTCCTACATTAGACTGTATATTTTCTATCATCATTTATTCTAAGTGTTCCTCTATAGGGAGAAAATCCTAACAAGGGTGGTGAAATTCCATTCCACAAAGTCATTGGCGATATTGTTGTTACAATAAATTCAACTTCCAACGTGGGGCTTATTAGTCCTCCTCCACACTATGATATTTATTCCAATGAAGATCTTGCATAGATAATATATGATCTTAAGGTAATTATAAAGTAATGACTTAATGGTGGAATTTTTGTTTTACATCTTAAAGAATATGTACACATTGTTTTATTATGTGTTATTTCAATATGGCCATTCTTAACCCGATTGTAGATTTGGGTCATTAGAGGGTCTAGTCATAAATTTAATGCTTTAATTTTTTATTAGGCTTTTCGATGACTTGAAATGCAATTGGGTTAAGCTCAACATTTCAATAACTATAATGTGAACCAACCTCGACATTATTGCAAGAGATGCTAGAGATACTAGACTGTTGGTGGCTCTATGGATGGTAGAAGAAGAACAAGCCCTACTTCGGTATTCATCATAGGTAGACCATGGAAGACATTGAATCCATTTGCAATGATGGGCAAGTCTAGAATTATCAGGGGAATTTTGATAAATTGGTCAAGTTTGAACAATTTTATCTTGAGTTCAACAATTTTAGAGAGCACTTGAATGATGCAACAATGCCGAAAGAAGGTAATTCTAAACCCGAATCCATAATCCAATCCAAATTTGAATAGTATTCACATTCTAGTACAATGAATATGTCAAGTGAAAAAGTGGGTAAGGAGGTCTTGTTTGGCTCTAGGAATCAAGTGGGTGCCATGGAATGGCTTGGGAATTCTACCCATTTGGCCAAAGAACCTGGGTATATTACCCATTTGACCAAAGAGGTTGATAGAGGTTGGGTGCTAGGACATTATTTTTTATCGACTTTATCCTTCCAGTCCTTCATCAAGTATTTAGTCGCAACGGGGAAACTACCAAGATACCCAAAAATCATTGGTTATAAAGGTTGTTATCTTGTCGCCAACTCGGTGAGTACCTATTTCACTGAGGTGAACCCTTGATCTCATTATTCTTGAATCAATTATTTTCCATGCCATCAATATATATTGTAAGCTTGTAACATAATTGAATGCTTGCACACAAAAAAACATTAATTATTGCAATGAAAAAAAAAGACGGTGATAGGGTCCTTGAAGTACCTCACAACATGTAAGTGTCTACTCTTTGTTATAGGTTGCAAATTGTTAAGCCTCATATATTTGTTACAAGTTGCAAACTCTGCTTTTGCTTGGACTCTTATTCTCAAGTATAGAACAAATTTGACTCAAACAATCATAGATAAGAACAATTTATGGATATGTTGGGCACTAATTTCTAGATATGTTGTGATCCAGATTTGTAGGTGAAAACTTCTTGATAATCAGATGGGATACAAATGGCCACCACAATCCATTGACTACTGTGATATGCTAATGGTTTAGAGTGTGCACTAATTGCAAGCGGGTCAATGTTATCCACGAGTAGAGAGATGTATGAGGGAAACAAAGCATGGATCATTTAATCTCATCATTTCAACGAATAGTTTAATTTTTCTTTATGTAATTGTTAAATCAATTTTGACAATCTAACAAATATGTAAAATTCATAAAATACTTTTTAATTTTGAAAAAAAAAAATAACAAATGATTTTGAAAAACATGGGATAAATATGTAAAAAACATGCAAATTAATATATATTCAATGTCAGTTAACTTAGAAGCTAAAACTATAGTCCCTAACAAAGGAAACGACCAATAAAAAAAATCTTTTTAAGAGTTCATTGAAAAAAAATGCATAGGTTCTTTACTCGTTGGTTATAAAGGTTGGTTATAAAGGTTGTTATCCTATCGCCAACTCAGTGAGTACCTATTTCACTGAGGTGAACCCTTGAACTCATTATTCTTGAATCAATTATTTTTCATGTCAACTATATATTGTAAGCTTGTAACATAAATTGAATGCTTGCACACAAAAAAACATTCATTATTGCAATGAAAAAAAAGAAGACAGTGATAGGGTCCATGAAGTACCTCACAACATGTAAGTGTCTACTCTTTGCTATAGGTTGCAAAATGTTAAGCCTCATATAATTGTTACAAGTTGCAAACCATGCTTCTGCTTGGACTCTTATTCTCAAGTATAGAACAAAGTTGACTCAAACAATCATAGATAAGAGCAATTTCTAGATATGTTTGGCATTGATTTCTAGATATGTTGTGATCCATATTTGTAGGTGAAAACTTCTTGGTAATCAGATGGGTATGCAAATGGCCACCACAAGCCATTGACTATTGTGATAGGCTAATCATTTAGAGTGTCCACTAATTGCAGGTGGGTCAATGCTATCTATGAGTAGAGAGATGTGTGAGGGAAAGAAAGCATGGATCATTTAATCTCATCATTTCAATGAATAATTTAATTTTTCTTTATGTAATTATTAAATCAATTTTGACAATCTAACAAATATGTAAAAAATATTTTCCTCCACAAATATTTAGTCCCATCAATATATTCTAAACCAATAAAAAAAAATTAAATATAAATTTATAAAATTCATAAAATACTTTTTAATTTAAAATAATAATAATAATAAATAATTTAAAAAAACATTAATATCTATTCAATTTCAATTAACTTAGAAGCTAAAACTATAGTCCCTAACAAAGGAAAAGACCTAAGAATTCATTGAAAAAAAAGCTTAGGTTCTTTACTCAAGAATCCTAATTGGGAACATGGAATTATTCTCTCTATTGGAATAATCACCCACTCCATCTTTGATCATAACCATCGACTTTGATAGTGTCGAAACATGATTTATTCCCCTTCTCTCTTTGTTAGGACTAAACATGGTTCGCATGAGAGATTTGATAATGTTGTCAAGAAAGCTTAATTCATATCCACTTAAAGATTAAATTCATATGATATTGGGGAGTATAATTAGTCATAAATCAAAATATGGTTTAAGCAATAAGATTTGGACTTAGTGGTTGATAGAAGGAAGTGTGAAGAAAATCCGGAAGAAATCTATACCACTATTGAGTAGGTATAGAAGAAAACACTATTGAGTAGGTATAGAAGAAATTTATATCACTATTGAGGAGGTAGGTTTTGATGATCAATTTTTTTTAAAGAAAGGAAAAAACTCATTACAAAATGGATATAAATTTGGATAAAATTTGAAGATATAAATTTGGACAAAATCGGAAGATATAAATTTGGAATCCAAAGATATAAATTTGGACAAAATTACATTTTTTTTGTTGTTTAAATTGCATTTCTGAATGTATAAATGGATTGAGTGTGCTGAAAAATTCCTAGGACACTTGGATTATACAAAGTTAACCACTCAAATACGCAAACCAAAACTTAAAACATTTAGACTACCACAAAAAAATTCCTAACACAAAAAGATAAAAGGCTTTTCTGCTAATCTATTCTATGCTAAGTGTAAAGAAAAAAATAAGCATCGCTAAAATAAGAACAAATTCTCATGAGCTCCATAGTGAAACTCAGCATTGGTCAATTCCTAAAACGCCATGGGATGAAAGAGTGTGTCACCTTTGTGACACTAAGAATGTTGAAGATGAAAAACACTTTCTCTTAGATTGTCCAGCCTATATCCATATTAGATTTCAGTTTCAAAATATTTATCACACTACCAACCTTCCTAACCTCTTAACTCAACAAAAGTATGGTGATCTTGGAAAGCTTCTCTTAATGCTTTTCGAGCACAGAAACAAAAATTCTAAAGAATCACAAGTAATCACTTATCCTCTTAAAATCTGATAGACCAATTCGATCTTAGTGAACGTTAATCATCATCATCATCACCATCATTCTATCAAGACTATAATAATCTCTAAAGTTATGTATAAAATGAAGTTTCTACTCATTTATTTTATTTTTTGTTTTTTGTGAGGGCTATAGTAATCTTTGGAGTTATGAAATTTATCACTGCCCCAGTTCTGAAAATAATATAACCTCAGCACTATGAAATATAATGACTATAGTAATCTCTGGAGTTACGAAATTTGTCGACCCAATTCTAAAAACAATATACTCTCACTAGTATGAAATATGATAGAAACATCCATTTTTTGATATTTATTCTTGGGTAGTTATTTTGTTCGAAAATTCTGACGGTTCGCTGTCATGTTTATTTATTGTCTCCTCATTTATGGGTTTATATGAATTTGCTCCCATCATAATACACATTATGAATTGATTTATTAACCAATTTTATTAAAAAAAATATTCTAAATTAAATTGATTTATTAACCAATTTTATAAAAGAATATTATAAATTGTATTGATTTATTAGCCAATTTTATAAAAAAAATATTATAATTTTATAAAAAAATATTATAAATTAAATTGATTTATTAGTTAATTTTATAAAAAAATATTATAAATTAATTTTATAAAAAAGTTTAACAAAACTTAAACTTAAAAATTGATTTAAAGTATATAGATTTTGATCGTTTCTCCTATTACAGTTTGTAATTCTAGAAATAAATTTCCTATTACAGTTTGTAATTCTAGAAATAAATTGTGTAATTCTAGAAATAAATTGTGTTAGAAATTTTTGTAACTTTCGAAATTTTTAAAAACTCCTTAGTCAGTGTATGAATTGATTTCTGATAGAAAAAAAGGTGCATAAACCAATTTTATTAAAAAATAAAATCCATCGAAAAAATATTTTCGATGAGGTAAGTAGTACACGTGTTAAACTACAAAGTCCATGTGTCAAACTACAAATCAGCATAAGGTGAATCCAATGTAGTTTTAAAAATCATCAATCAGGAAGCATTCTCAACCTGAATCAATGACCACCATATCAAGTATAAAAGAGCCAGCGAAAACAAACCGCCAACGTGATATCCAAGGGGAATCCTGCAAGCGATGTGGAGTGCAATGTTCTCGTTATGGTGTACAAAATTAGAACTTATCCACGTTTTGGTGATGTGGAGTGAAGTGTTCTTGTTATGGTGTACAATATTAGAGCTTCTCCACTTTTTGGCTCCTTCAACATTGGCAGATGCATATTGATACTTGCATATTAACTTTGGCAGGTAATCGCTCCATTTTTTTTACAAGACTTTTCCATCCCATGAGGAGTAGCTCTCCAAGCTCAAGGGATCTTATAAGAGATGATCCAAACTAACATGTTAGGCAAAGTCTCAGTGGTAAATTATGAAATTGCGGAATTGAATTGGATAAAAGAATTGATTAAAAAACTCTCTCAATTTTCCAACTTTAGCTTAGAAATCTAACTTAATCTCATAAGTAACAACTTTTTTTGAATGATGATGAATTCCAAAGTTAGAAAGCTAACATAAACCAATACCTATTGTTCTTTGATGGAGCATCTAAAGGAAACCTAAGGAAAACAATCTATTGTTCTTTGATGGAGCGTCTAAAGGAAACCCAAGGACAACAATTACGAGGAGGATAATTTTCAAGCTTAATTAAAGGACGAGGGACAACCCCCATTAATAGAGAGAGGCCCTCACAGATTTTCAATGTCTCACATTGCTCAAGGAGAATGAAATGTCCCAAGTATTAATGATTGGTGACTCTGCCATTATCATTTGATCTTTTTCCAGATTGACTCATGGAGCGTCTAAAGGAAACCCAAGGACAACAATTAGGAGGAGACTATATTTCAAGCTTAATTAAAGGACTAGGGACAACCCCATTAACAAAGAGAGGCTCTCACATATTTTCAATGTCTCACATTGCTCAAGGAGAATGAAATGGCCCAAGTATTAATGATTGGTGACTCTGCCATTATTATTTGATCCTTTTCCAGAATGACTCCTTTGCAAAATATCAAGATATCTTGTTTGATGCAAAGGATCATCTCCCTGAGCCTTTCCTTTGCAAAAATATATGTGTTTCATGTCCTAAGATTGCATAATGGAATGACAAATGCACAAGCCAATTTGGGAGTAAGCATAGGGAAAGGGTTGATAAAAATCAATTGGGGGTGTTGGCCTATGCACCCCTCCCATGAAATATTTTTCATTTAAGGTTATGAATCGTTCACAAAACAAGGGTTCAATCATGCACCTTGGAATTGATGCACACCACCTTATGTCATATCGACAATGGTGTGTGAGCAATTAAATAGAGTCACCGCCCTAATAGTGAATGCATGTGGCTTTAAAATGGAACAAGCTCTGGAAGGCCTTTTGTGTGCTATACCCTGGTCCCATATTTAGATTTTCAAATGTAGTAGAATAGATTGAGAGTGGGGCAGACTGAGCCAACCTTTGTTTTCTTTTGGATTGGCACTCTCTCACTATCAAAATGGGTCATTATCATTGTTAACATCATTGTTGTATTATGTGTGATCTTTGGGAGGTTCAGTGTGGCCTCCAAAGATGTGAGAATGAGGTCACCAAGACTCAATTTAATGTGAATAATTCAAACGTTTTGTGGAAACACTCGCAAGAGGAGTTGGGTTAGAAGTTAAGGACCGATACAAAGTTGAGATGATTGTGCCATGTAAACTATGTCTCGGTTGTTAGAATTAAGGGTGAATCCATGAATCTAGGTTCCATTTTTTGGCAAGTCATGCACACAAAAATGGCCTATGCAAACCCTTGATCAAGGTTTTACCTCGATGGAGATTTTAAGCCCTCGTTTAAGGGTTTAAAACTTGGATTGAGGTAAAATATCAATCAATCCATTTAAACCAAAAACGTTGGGTTTTAAAATACCTTGATCGAGGGATTTTAAATCCCTTGACTAAGGTATTTTAAAACCCTTGATAGAAGATTAGACCTCGATCCAGGGCTTGAAAATGAAGAATTATTTCCCATTTTTGTAGGTTTTCATGGAGTTGCAACTTCCAGTAGGTGAAATCCCTTTATCTCTTTCATGGAAGTGGGCCGACTTGGTGCATGTAGATACCTCATTGAATTCTATATCCAATTACGTATAATTTTCTCTTTTATTTATTTATTTCATACAATATTATTTATCTATTTTTTCTCAAACTTATACAATCTTTTTTTTCCTCCCAAGTAGTGAAGGACCCAGTAAAAATATGTACCTTAAAAATACATAACCTAAAAATTATAAAAAATATTTGTGCAGTCCATGGACGTTTCCTCTTCAAAAGGGTATTTCTGATTTTTCATTTTACATAAACAGGTGAAAAGAAATTGGGACCACAAAGGTGTCTAAAATGTGATTCAAATATTAGTTTGTTGGCTTCAAAAGATAATAAAACATATTTTTTCCGGAAAAAAAAAATATATATATGCACTATCTTCTGTGTAAATCATTCTGGTATAATTTATTTTTGAAAATTATACATTAAACACTAAGATAGTTGTTCCGAACAAAAGTCATTTTTTAACTTTTACGGAAATACGAAGGACAAGCATTCAATTAAATGCATATTTGACACATTAAATGTCCTTAATATTTTTTGAAAAAAATATCCTTAGAAAGACAATGCAATTTCCTACAAATTGTATTTTACTAGATGTCAAAATTCACAACACTTATATGAGTTTCGAGGGATTCGATTTAAAAAATATGTAAAATAATAAATTTGCATTGCCACTTTTGACTTAAAAATGGGACACATATTCATGGATTCACCCTAAAAGGAAGCAAAGAATGAATTCTCTACCTTCATGCTCTTCTCACATCGATAATTTCTCAAACTAGATTCTTACGTAGGAGAGTTGAAACTTATGGTTAATAAACTTGTGATCTAAGTTCATCTCCCTCTAGATGTATCTCATTCCCTCTCCCCGTCAAATGTTGCTTCAACTAAAGACACATTGGCCTGTGGTTTTTCTCAACTACCTAACAAAGAAAAACTTGTGCAACATGTCACAAACTTGGACATAGATGATTCTATATAAGCTATCAATCTTGTGGAACATGAAGATGCTTGTAAAAGCATAGAGGACATAGAAATGAAGTCTCCAGTTAGCTCAAATGGGTAGAATCTTTAGTTTCTCTTCTATATTTTTATAGTTATTATGTACTATAGAATAATGGTTTTGTTATATCAGTTTGTACAGTAGTATACTCGCCAAGTATGCTTATATCGCCTGAGGATAAGATCTGTTAGAAAATTTTGGAAGAACAATCTAGTTTTTTTGTTATTGGCTATTTCATTACTCCTTCTCTTTGTATTACATCATTGTACGACTTGGATGCTATTTTCTCTAATACAAAATCTAACCATTCATGTAAAAAACATATTGAATTTTAAATTTGGTGAATTAGAAATTTGGTAAAAAGACTCCACTGCACATGTTTTGTTTGAGCACACCATCTTTGGTCGACTTTTTTTTTTGACAATGCACCAGCCTCGATTCTTTCATCATATTAATAAAAGTGTGGCTTAAGTTAATAAACTTCATGCTCACACCAATGTATCTAGTCACCAACATCGGTGCACTAAACACATATGTCAATGCATTATATTTAACAAAAACAATTGTGCAATTATTCCAACCTAGACACTATTAGCACAAGGAATATGTATATTGCATTAAACAATACGCTTACCTGGATAGGTTGCACCAATCACAATGCATTAGAACATCTAGTAGTGCACCAATGAGCACAAGCGCAATAAATATGTGCCTTAAATTGGTTTAAACGTTTTATGTTTTAGTTTTTATTCGGTTATATAATCTATTTAATTTTCGTTTTGGCTATTTTCCGGTTATATAATCCATATAATTTTACTCAAAATTCGTCGATAAATTGTTGGTTCTACATATTTGAGTGGTTAAGTCTATAAATGCATTGTTTTTCTACCTGCCAAAAAACTATAGGCCACAATGGTTGCAAATTTAAAAAAAATAAGAAAAATAAATTAATTACTAAAATGGAAAATTAAAACCGTGAAAATGTAAATTAATGGGTTGTAAATAAAGTACAAAGTACTAGATGTTTGGGGTTTTGGATAATCCAAAAATGAAATAAAATGTCATGGGTGAAAATTATCAGGAAATCCAACAATTTAGAAGCAAGGGAAATGAGGCACTCATGGAGGGGCAAAGAGTATTGGTGCCTAAAGGTGTTGGAAGCAAGGGTGGATGGTAAAAATGAGAAATCAATTTGGTATTTATTTTTTAGTTAACCACACCATGGTGCAACTTGTATCTAGATGCACCAATGCACAACTTGCATCACGAGGTTTATTTATTTTTCTTTAGTTTTAATGTTATGGTGACAACCCAACTACTACCTTTTTTTTATAATATTATTTATACTTCTATAATCAACATCATCATTGTTATCATTATCCTTGTCACTATTGTTGACAATTATCATCATTGTTATCATTATCATTGTCACTGTTGACAACCATCATCTCCACTACTATCTTTTTCACCCTCCAAGCGGGCCCTTGGTAAAAATTCATAATTCTCAACATAAGGTTAAGGTTACTTGTTTCCGATGCTTTCACTTTTATGGATTGTTCCTCCATTTCCTCTATTCACTTTTGCACCGCCTATAATAGAAGATGAAATAAAGTTACACTTGAATTTAACAAATTGTATGATTTATGTTTGAAGAGACAAATTATCAAATCCATCTACCCTATGATTCTCACAATCATCACACTCAAGGTATACTCAAAGTATCTCAAATCAATGTCTTATTACCATTAAATCTATTAATATTTATTTTGATTTTTTTTTTTATATACATGAACATTAAATCATTATATCAATGGATCCAACCCAATCAACATCACTAAATCCAATCAACAAATTATATTGATCTTGAACATGATTACCACAATACAACCTCAATCCCTTTAACCGTGATAAGAAATAAAGAAACCACTTCATTACAACCCAATATTCATGTCTAAGATTTAATAAAATTATATTCACCAATGCCACTACGTAAGCAATAAAGAGCCTCATGCGAATCATGGAATACATCAATCTTTTAACTAACGTAAGCGATAAAGAGCCTCATGTGAATCATGGAATACACCAATCTTTTAACTAACGTAAGCAATAAAGAGCCTCATGTGAATCATGGAATACAACAATCTTCTAACTACACTCTTATAGGGAACTTGATTGGTCCTATCAATTTCATCCTTTAAGTTAGGTTCCATCTTTCGATAATTTTATATTCTTGTTAACAAACATTATGGTTACCTTACAATATAACATATAAAATTCTTTCCCAAATCACTTACGTCTTTTTCTTGACTCAATAATATTTACCATTTGTCCTTATATGTGGACACATGTGCCTATAAATGGTAATAAATCCCATCCTTTATCTCAAACTAAGATGAAAATTTTGCCTCGGCCAGATAATCAACATACTACCATCCTTACCGAATTGGACATGATCCTAAGCAAACGGGCAACAAAAATATATTTAGTTTTCAAACGGTCTAGTATATGAAGGGATCAACATTATTATATGAACATTCCATTTTAATAGTTATAGCATTGAACTTCTTATAACATTGATTATTTTAGTCCATACATTTTGCCATAAAAGGTTTTCATGGCCTTGCACCATGAATTTGTTTAATTGGCTAGTATAGATTTTCTCATCAAGATTCTCATTTAAGAAAATAACATCCATATAATGTATTTAATGTATCTCCTATTTGAGGATAGCCAACATTGATCATAGTGTCTTGATTGAAATCGTCTTAAAGTTTCATGGTAGCTAGCTCCCTTCTTTTAATGAATAAACCTTTTCTACAAGATTATTATTATATTTCTTCTTTAAATTTTATTTAAACTTAATTTACATTTTATCTTCAATTTAACAACTATTATGTGCATTTCTCCATTAAAGACTTGTAATCTTCCATTAACACTTCCTTTCACTCAACAATTCTTTTCACATTAAAAGCCTCTTACGGGAATGTCAAAACATAAAAAAATCAATAGTAAAACATCCTTTAGAGATCACATCATGCCCTTTTTGACTTCCTTAACCCAAGTTGCTTGACATGTTCCTATTTGATATTAGTGTCATTGTTTTACAACACCGACTTTGGGAATTACTCCTTTTGTGAAGTAGAAAATTCCTTAAATGACACATTGATCTCAATGATGATGACCAACCCTTTTTTATTTCCTAATCGTAGAAAATTCCTTAAATGAAACATTGATCTCAATGATGACAACCAACTCTTTTTTATTTCCCAATCAACTTCGATTTAACACATATAATGTCATAAAATTAATAGATTTATCCTTCCTTCATGAAACATTGTGTCACAACTTAAGATGATTTTATGTTCTCCGGGATCCCAAAGTCCATCGTGTCTTCAACTTTCCTCATCCAAATTTGACCATTTTTCCTTTAGTACTAACACGTATACCTTACAACAAAAAAGTGAAACATATGCAATTGACAATTTCTTACTAGTCCACACTTCTTCTAAAGATATATTATTCATAGCTACTACTACTATATTCACAATTTTTTAAATCAAAAAAACATTTTACTATATTAAAAAAAATCAAATTAAACTACTTTAAAATAGAAGATTATATTTCATATATAATTACAAAAACTTTAAACATACCAAAAAAATTTTATAGTCATAAAATCTATTCATACACATACACTCACACAATACATCTCAGAGAAGAGGAGAAAACGACCAAACAAACTTATCATACTCACTTTGCATATATCAATTTTATTATTCATATAATACCCACAAATTCATAACCATGTAATTCTATATACAAAACTGAATAAACGTTCCGAACCATGTCTCCATGTAATAATCTCACATAATCAATACAATGAAGGTTCTTTGTGTGTACCACACGGAACTAACCTATGTATATTTCTTACTCTTATGTTTGTGTACACCACACGGAACTAATTGTGTATACCCACATGGCACTAACATATCCATATTTCAAACACATACCTAATACATATACGTCCACAAACACATGAAGAGCAGTGTACATCACACTAATTCTTGTGGCTCATGTTATTCTATGCCCCTCCATGTAAACCTTGGAAAGGCGAACCACAAAAAGATAAACTATGGTCATGGAATATACCTTCAAAATATAACCATAGTTTGACCTTTGATCAGCCACATCTTCATTTTCTTTTCAAAGCAAAGATTATAATTATCAAGGTCCACTGAGGTCGTTTTTTGCCACGTAGGATAAACAAAGACGGGTGATTGCATTGCAGTCTTTAAGAGTTAATTATCAAGGCGAGCTGAGGCCGCTTGTTGCCACGTAGGATATACAAGACAGATCATTGCATTGCAGCCACAAATATAATATGTGGTGTGTCGTAGTGGCGTGACTTACCAGTTTTATTAAAAACTTTTTCTTAATAATTGAATAATACACTTAAAGTCATTGAAATTTATAAAGTTAAAGAACAAATCAGGGATGTTTTTATCAAAGAAGTAGTTTAATCTTTTTTCCAAAGAATGGAAGTAGTTTAATCTTGATTATAAAGTTTTAGTTAATCTTGATTGTGTTAGGGTTTAGGAGCAAATTGGTGAAAGTTTATGAATATTATTAAAATTTAGATCGCAGTAAATGGAATATAAATTTAAATTAAACTTTGAAAGATAATGTTTTATTAGAGTAATTTTATTATAGTTAAAAACTAATTAATTTTTTTTAAATATAGAACATCCCATAGAAGTATTGAGTCTAAACAAAGTTTGTCTTAAGAAATATAATTAAATATTAAATTTCCACATTTATTGTTGCAAAACATTTTTACAATATTTCTTAAATATAAAATTTCCACATTTATTTTTACAAAACATTTTTACAATATTTCTTATTACATTTGTATAGAATTTCTTTTAAAAATACCAACTTAGTTTTCATTAATACAATCTTAAATTCCATATCAAGATTATTTTCCCGA